>JAAGKR010005037.1:15056-46236 GCA_011419295.1 Clarias macrocephalus
AAACATATACCTTTCGTTTCCAAAAATTTAGTGAGTAATTGTCGGCCCGTTTTCTCTGTCTCTGCTCTCTGTAACCTCGCTTATCGTTTCTGATGACCGGACTTATGCTTCTTTGTTGGACTCGATGACGTATCTGCTTTTACAGTCCAACAGCTGTACTCAGCAGCGACACTCTTCGCTAGGTAGGATGGGCTGAACCATCCAGTGAATCAGAGAGGGGTGTGATTTGACTGGAGATGCAGAAATAAGTCGTAATCTTTTTTCATTTGTAACTCTTTTGTAGATACATTTCTAATTTCTTTTAATTTACCGCTAGTAGTGTTATTACTAATAAAGCAGATCTCTGGGAACCCCTAAAGGACCATGCTTCAACTAAATTATTTAAAAAAAAATTAACTCATGGAACAGGCCTAAACAAAAATTATGGTACCCCTAGAAAAGACTGAAAATAATGTGACCAAAGGGACATGTTAATTCAAGGTGTGTCCACTAATTAGCATCAAAGATGTCTACAATCTTGTAATCAGTCAGTGGGCCTATATATAGTGACCTGGAGCCACTGTGTTGTTTGGTGACATGGTGTGTACCACACTCAACATGGACCAGAGGAAGCGAAGGAAAGAGATGTCTCAGGAGATTCAAAAGAAAATTAAAGGTAAAGGCTATAAGACCATCTCCAAGCAGCTAGATGTTCCTGTGACTACAGTTGCACATATTATTCAGAAATTTAAGATCCATGGGACTGAAGCCAACCTCCCTGGACGTAACCGCAGGAGGAAAATTGATGACAAATGTCCAGCATTGATGTCCAGCAAGAATGTACTGTGGTATGTAGTTTACTGTGGTAAAATACATACCATAGTAAACTACATACCATACAACAACATAGTTTACTATGATAAAATATACATACCATAATATACCAGTGTGTATATGGTACATTCAAATATTGTCAAATAATGTCAAATATATCATTGTTACAAATACCATTGTACAACCCTCATTGTGATAAGTCATATCATATTTACACAACCATGTGTTACTCTTTTTATTTTATTATTTTTTTAATCAAATATTTGGTCTGTTGGGAATACAAGTTTGGTGACATAAGGAAATTTGGGCCACAAATCACACACAAAAAAATCACTTTTAACATCACTTGAAACAAATCTCCTTTTACACATTATAATACGATTAAATTATAATACTATCCTGAGTAAAACTGACTAACCGCAGTACATATTAAATGTTGGCATCTTTACTTCTTTCTCAACAACTTCAGATGACAATAAAAACAGACCAATGCCAACATGTAGTCATTTCTTCCTTAAAGAAAACCAACATTCGGAAACAAAATGGGACAAAATAAGTCATTCAGTAACATGTAGAAACACCCATAGGAACAGTAAATTGAAGTAAACACTGGCTGTAGAGGTGCGTATTCCACCAGAGTATCTCAAAGTAGCTCACAGAATTTGACTTGACCAAGTTTTTTGAATCTTGACTCTAATCACCTTATTTCTTGCTTAGCCGTTCAGATGTTGATTGGTTGGTGTGCTTTGCATAATTTTCGTGTTGCATAGCCAAATCTAGGGCCAACTTAAGCTGCTGGAAGACCTCACATCACTTGAGAAAATGTCAAAATTAATCAATACCTTTCCAATACTGTACTAACACAGTAGAAGAAGTAGAATTCACTTGCTACATGGGAAGATTTTGGCATTTATATTTGACGGGAATCACAGTTCTGTGATTTTCACCACGATACTCACATTGTTTATGGTGCATATACAGTCAATTCAAATTTTTATAAACATTTCTTTCGCCCTGATATTAAATTAAGTAGCGATATTAAGTATTTGTCTGATTATTTTCTAATTATTTTTTTACAGCTGGGACCAGGGAACTAGACATGGAGGACAACACATCGAAGTATTGTGTTTCAAACCTGACTTCATAGATTGTTTTTACACTGCGCTTTGGGTAATTTTTCCACCTGCATAGTGAAGTACCAGACAGTGAAGTACCTGACAATTTTTATTACAAACCCCTGTAAACTGTAATCCATCCAATTTCACTACTTATTCTCCTTTCTTATATTAAATACCAAATTAGCTTGCTAATGACAGGTATCCTGTCTATCCAAAGCTTTCAGAGGATCCTGTGACTGTTGGTGCTGTTGCAGCTGACCTTTACCATCATTACGAGGGTTCAGCTTTGACAAGAGAATCCGTTTTTGGATGACAAAAAAAAAAAAAAAAAAAAAAACCCTGAGGAATCTCAACAGTTCACTGAAACAGAGTTTAGTTCTCATTTCGATTTGTTATCCCTATACCAAAATGTGCTTTACCATAACTATAACCCTTTTAAAGATGCAGCTAAGGCTCTTATCGACATAACCAAAAGATACGTTTAAAAGTGACAAGGGACGTGCACATTTTGATGCACTGGGGGTGGCACTTCTCATATTTATTTATTATTATTATTTCCAAACAGAACATTATAAATGGTGATGTACTTAATTTATTTTGCTTCTATTTATCTGCAATGCCTTGTGCCAAATGTATGCAAATTAGCACATTTTAATTACTTAATGTCTGTTAAATATAAATTTGGCGATTCTGATGACATTATTAATTGTACTGTATTCAGCTGTTGTTTCACCATTTAGTTAGCCTGTATGCCCATTATATACTGTATTGCCTTAGCTAAACTTAGCTAAGTTAGAGCTCACGGATCATGATACAGGCCTTCTGTATAAAATAACTAATATCATTTTCCTTTCACTTCACATATGTGCCACTTTTTGTTGGTTCGTCACATAAAATCCAAATAAATCCATTTACGTTTGTGGTTGTAACGTGACAAAATGTGGAAAAGTTCAAGGGGTTTGTATACTTTTGCAAGCCACTGTATGTGACTTTTCTTCTTCTTCTTCTTCTTCTTCTTATTATTATTATTACTCTTATTATTCTTCTTATTATTATTGAAGAAGAAAACCTAATTATAATTTCAGAATGTTCCTGCAAGAATGGTGTATTGTAGAAAATAGACAAGGAGAACATGGAAGAAAGTATTTTGATAAGAAAGTTTCTTAAGGGCGTCGGGGTTGGAAACGAGAATTGAAAAGAAGATCACGACCAGAAGGTGGCGGTAGTGCAACACCAGAAAACAGAATTTTTTTTTAAATAAAAGTTACAACTACAATACTGAAAGAATAAAAGTATAACTTACAAAATTCAGGTGTAAAAAAAAAATTCCAAAAATGTTATCCCAAGTTAACGTAATGAAACAAAGAAAAACATGTACAGTACAAACAAACAAACAAACAAACAAACAAACAATAAATAAATAAATAAATAAATAAATAAATAAATAAATAAATAAATAAGAGTAACCCAACAAACAAACAACTAAAAAAGAAATAATAACTAAATTAGATAACAAATTATATCTAAATGTCGAGACAATAACAGAGAAGATATGTGGTATTCTATTACATTTAACGAGTTCAAAAGGTTTTGTATTTCACAGGAAAGGCAATATTTTAGGAATCGAATTGTGTAATATTATGTATATGTTAATGTGTGAATTACATTTATGGATATATTTATGGCCATTAAACTGTAAAAGTTGACAATGTATTGAAATTGTTACTATGGCAGAAAAATATATGCTGAAAGTATAAGATTCATGAAAAGATTTATATATATAATTTTCAAGTTGCCACCAAAAAGCTTGAACCACACCAAAAGTAAAAAAAAAAGAAAGAAAAAAAAAGATGAAAACATTATTTTCGTTGGTTGCAGAAACCAAGAAAATAAGACAGTGAGTGTATGACGTCACCGCCGTCGCTAGGTTACGGATGTAAACACTTCGCGAACGCTCCCGGCTGCTGCGGATCGAGCGCTTTATAAACTACTGCAAACCGTGTTTTTAGTTGTACGTTCATTGTATAACTGTGTTATTGTGAGACGATCCGATGGCTGCAGAAGCACAAGAGATTCCGAAACTCCACCTCGAAGCCGTTATTGGATTCAACGGTAGGATTTGATAATACCTTTACTACAGACACACACACACACACACACACACACACACACACACACACACACACTGAAAACAACAGTAGAATAAATCTGCAAGTTGTGAGAATGAAATAAGGGGAACTCATAAATGGCTCTACATCCTTTAACTCTGAACTCCTCACTGCTTCCACTCTGGGATCCTTTAGACTCACTCAGTAATTATATATTTAACGAAGAACATCTAAAATACTTTTTAAAACCTTTATAAAGAGATTTTGTTCATCCAGTGCACACACATTCAACTGAGCATTTTTTGGACTAAAAATCACCCGAGAATTAACCACAGTTATTTAACTAAAACTAAACCACACCATCTATAGAACATGTTAGAAATTTAAATACATTATTTATGCAGTTTGGCAGCACGGTGATGTAGTGGTTAGCACAGGTGGGCAGTAACGAATTACATTTACTTGAGTAAATTTTTGGAAAAAATTTACTTCTATGAGTAGTTTTACTGCACCATACTTTTTACTTGAGTAACTTCACTTAGGAGAAACAAAGACACAACCCGAGATATACTTTTGAGAAACATTTGAGAATTCTGAGATGTACATGAGCCATATAAAAGACCATAATGAATTAAAAATTAAACAGATATAAATGAGATGCATGAAACACAAATGAGAAATATTATTAGTTTTATTGAACATATCAAAAATCCTCAATTAACAGCATACAGTGTAATAAATTTAATTCAACACAATATAACAGACACCAGCTAAATCTGGCAAATTAAGACACCAAATGATACAAAATGTCACCTAACCTGACAAAGATCAGTCACACTGATCAACTCATGTTATGATTTATACAGGAGTTATACAAAGGCCACAGCATTGTGACAATCTTCCAATGAAAAGAATCAGTCAAAAGGGAGATGAAAAAATTAGTTGCTTGGGCTACAAGAACGAGCCAAAGCCAGGAAAAGTTCTCTCTCGCCGGCTACATCAGTCTTCTCTTGTGGTGGATGTCCAACAAGTTTGTCCAAATCTGCAACTCCTGGAATTGCTTAGTATCGGGAAAAAAAATTAAAACATTTGAGATTTACCTGAACACCATTCAGCTACTCCATTCCCGACAATGATGATGTGGTGCTGATGGAGACTCCGGAACATTGTCCTGCAGTTTCTTTGAGATTCTTGGTCTCCTGAGGTGGCATGCTTCTGAAATGAACCCAATTAAAGTAAAATGTCTAATTACCAAGATAACCTTTCCACAAATAAACATATTGGTCTTTATCTATAGGATATAATTAACTGATGTCTCTAAAGTTCTGTTCTGGTAACTACTGTTAAACACTGTACACTCTATAATAAAACTACTGGTTTTCAAAAACTGATCATGCAGTAATATTAATATAAAAAAAAAAGGTAAAAAGTAACTTAATATGTCAATGTCAAACCACACTGGTTTACTGGATACCTAATAATACTGTAACTAGGTGACAAATTTTTACCATAAAAAAAATAAAAACTGACAAGTGTTAGTTACCTACATATGCTAATCCACCCACAGGTAGCATTTTAATTCCTTTTGCAATGTAAGAACATAGATAAGCAGTGTAAATTTCAGCTAAGTATACCACATTACCATTCTACCAGTTTACTTTTTTTTTTTTTTTTTTTACCACAGACTTTGTGGTTTTAACTTACATTTTGACTCCTTGTCAATAATAATTCATTTTAAATTCGGCGCGAAAAAATAAAACCCACCTTCACCGTCCACTTTGTCTTCTTAGGCTTCTTAAAGGTCTGGATGAATGATAGATAAAGTGTTTTTTGCTGACTTGACACCGAGGCCTGGCGATGTCCTGCACACTTCACTAAACACAATGGACATTTAAACATTTGCAGGCTTGGAGCATGTGTAGGAGAAATTGTGGAAAATTATGTCTTTATTAGAACCTATATGTACTGTAGGCTTAATTGGGTTGGTCAGGAAAAAATGAACATTTAGTCATAAATGTATAATCAGAAATAGGTTTTGCCTTAAATGATAAGTGTATACAGAAATCACTGAACACACATTATCTCATTTCTTCACTTCCTGATAAAAAAATATTCTGTATATTGTATTTGTAGTTGACATTTGTACAGAATGTTAAGGAAGTTTGCCATTTGTCAGTTTAATTTCAATAAATTCATTAAGGTATACACATTTGTGTATACACAAATTGCTGGGTTAAAAAACAACCCAACCTTAACCCAGCCTCTGGGTCACTATTGACAAACACGCACTGGGTTGTTTTGAGTACCATTTAACCCAGAATTCTGGGTTGTTCATCTGACCCAACCAGTGGGTAAAATTAACACTCTTGCTGGGTTGCCACATTCCATTAGATTTTTTAAATTTTCAAAATAAGACCCAAAATGTAAATAACTTCACATAACCTAAATAGATTGTCACAGATTAAGAAAATGTGAATAATTTAATTTTGGCAAAAATGTCAGACCATCAGATAAAACCATATAATCTCAAGGTCACCATTTGTTAAATATAAAATAAATGTACTGTACTGTAACATAAACACTCTGTAAAACAATAAAAACCAGAGACCCCTGTAAGTCTGATTTGAATTGCATTTTTTTTGCCTTTAAAACAATGTTTAAAAACGTTTTATATAGAAGTTTTCAATACAAATCTTATAATGCCCACATTACACAAACACTCCCCATCTTAATATTTTCAGTTATTTAACTATTACTATTTCATTTCCTTCAAAATGACATTAAAACAAAAATGATAAAACTTTTTTAAATATTATTGATTGAATTTGGGGTGGAAAAACTGTTGTCCTCAAAAATGTAACAGATGAAGACTCGTGTCCATCAATCTGATCTACAGTATGCTGGAGAAACTCCCAGGTGAGAAGAAACTGCTTAACATCAATGACAAAAAACAACAAAAAAAAAAGTATCCAGAGTCTGTATCAATAGCATTGCCTCCAACAATGGAAAAGGTCTGTCAGGTCTCTCTTGTCTCATCCCCAAGGAACAAAACATGGAACAATGCTCCAGTCATCTCCATATTTTGCAGATATCATTCTCATCATGTTGGTCCACCTATGGATTATACAGCATCACTTAGTGTTGCAATATAATTAACATTTATGTTGAGCATTTTTGTTTACGACATACAGCTACATATGTATATATGTTAGCATTTAATGCAAAACAGTTTTATTTTGTCAATACACACAAATATTATTTTTTTAATATAAAAGTGAACATGAATTTAGTGTATATTTCTTACTAATATACCTCACTATTTAACGTGTGAGGGATAACAGGATACGGCACTCCATCTGGATTTAATACAAATCATTCACCCCTAAATTCTCAACAAACAATACATGAATATGATATTTAAGTGATGAATTTACAACTTATAATAAATATTTCATAAGGTTGAAGAAAAAGCTTGTTTTAAGGCTACGACTTAACCATGATGCTTTCTCATTTTTTGAATAACAAAACAGAATGGGAAAAAATATTAAGCCCACACAATATTAATATCAAAGCATTTATTTTAAACAATAAAATGTGCAAAGTTACAAAAAAAAAGTAAGAATTTACATTAACTTACCATAAAATACTGAGTGCTCTGAGCATGATCCAGTTAGAAGCTAAAGAATATACTAACTGCTGGGTCAAAATAACACAACCAGTTTTTTTTTTTAACAGACAGAAACAGAAGACATATTAAGACTGTCATTAAACATACTCCAACAGCTTCTTCTGACACCTATTAAATATTAAATATAATAATAAAATATGCAAACAGACTTTCCATAGACAGCTTTAATGAAGATTATTAATAATTTACCTAAAATTACATTTAAGATTACATTTAGTAAATGATTATTATTATTTTTTTATATTTGTGTGTGCTACAAACGCACTTTTATTATAAAATACAGTATAACCGACTATTTGCACAGAATATAAAAACATGAACTCCTCTCACCCCCATATCAAAGTGCGACTAAAAAGGTGGAAAAGCAAATAAACATGAAAATAAGCTCCTACCACAACTACAACATTTAAAATGTAGGTAAAAATTCAGATAAACTTCAAATAAAATACTCGCTTCAGAAGTGAAGACTCCAGAAAGTTCCTCATGTCGTGTCTCAATTCCAAGACCGCAAAGGACGGACTTGACTTTGAAGTGCACTCTGGAGGGGTTGAGGACACCGAGTATAGAGTAAATAGAACGCAGCATACAGGATGCGTCACACAGCCGCGATATATTATACCATAACCGTATTATACCAAAGATTACCTGATCATAAAATCATAAAATTAAATCTATCTGCTCTTTTAACCACCGCTGTCACGAGCAACCGAAGGATAAACAGAAAAGCCTTAGCAGTTAGCCTGTGTAGCGTGGGTGGTAAACCCAAACGCGGAAGCAGCACGAATAGGCAGGATAACCATGGGATTAGTCTAAGAACCCTCTTACGTGAAGAGCAAGGATCTACACAAATAAACTCGCATTCAAGCAACACACACTCAATCAAAGAAGCAACCCGAATCGGTGAGTACTCACAGAATAGTCGGCGTAGCGTCAGCAAAGGCATGGGCGAACTCAATGACTGAGCAATGTGAAGAGCCATTTTGTCTCCTTTTATGCTTCCTGGAAACCCGACCGTACTACTTCCGGGTCATAGTGCCGGTCGTGGTATGAGTGTGCATGACAGTACCCCCCTGTCTAGGACCGTCTCTCGACGGTCCTGGGGTGGAGGATACTCGACGACGGTAGTCCCGGAAGAGTTCGGAGTCTAGGACGAACCGAGCCGGAATCCAAGATCGCTCCTCGGAACCGTAACCTTCCCAATCGACCAGGTATTGGAGCCCTCTGCCCCGAGGACATGAATCAAGGATCCGGCGAACGGTGTAGGCGGGACCACCCTCAATGATACGTGGAGGAGGAGCAGAATGGGTGGGGGGAAAGATGGGTGACGTCGTGAAAGGTTTGAGTTGTGAGGTATGAAATACCGGATGGATCCAGAGCGCCGCAGGCAGCTGGAGCCGGTAGGTGACAGGATTGATGCAGATGGTGACGCGGTAGGGGCCGATGAACCTTGGTGATAATTTCTTTGATTCTGTATGGAGGTGCAGGTTCTTTGTGGACAGCCACACTTTGTCACCTACGTGGTACAATCGTTTCGGAGGGTGTCGACGGCGATGTTGCGTGGTGTACCGAGTGTTAGCACGTTGGATTGCTTCCTTGGCTAGGACGCACGACCGTCGACACCTGCGGACCAACTGTTGGGCCGCAGGTATCTCAACCTCCGGTTCTTGATGTTCGAACATCAGAGGTTGGAAACCCTGGCACACCTCAAAGGGACTTAACTTGGTGGCGGAGGAAACATGGAGGTTATGGGAAAGTTCAGCCCAGATGAGGTAGCGGGCCCAGGAGCGCTGACGGTTGGCGACGAAGCATCTCAGGTAGCGCTCCAGTTGTTGGTTGGTCCGTTCCGTCTGACCATTAGTCTGAGGATGGTAACCTGAAAAGACTGCAGGTGGAATTGATCAGACGGCAGAAGGCCTTCCAGAACCGTGCAGTGAACTGGGGCCCCCTGTCCGAGACAATGTCCTTGGGGAACACATGCAGACGGACTACGTGCTCTAAAATCAACTCTGATTTTAGCTAACGGGAGTCCGGCGAGGGCGACCAGGTGCACAGCTTTAGAGAACCTATCCACAATGGTTAAGATGGCATTTTTTCCCTCTGAGTCCGGCAGGCCCGTGACAGTCGATGAAGTCGATGGCAATGTGTGTCCAGGGCCGGCGGGGAACAGGAAGCAGTTGGAGTTCCCCGGGTGTTGGTTGATTGGTGTCCTTGGCCCTGACACACACTGGGCACGCCTGAATGAACTCGTCGATGTCCTTGGCCATAGATGGCCAACAGAAGGCCGTTCCGTCTGCATGTATTGTAGGGTGCACTGCGTGCCTGGGTGCCCAGATAGAGGGATGGAATGTCCCCATTGGATGACTTCAGTCCAGGTGTTCTTGGGGACATAGAGTCGTCCAGGCGGCACATCTGCCGGTTCGTTCTCTGTGGCTTGTGTTTGGCGAACCCTCGTCTCCAGTTTCCAGCGTAGTGGGGCGATGATCTTGGAGGGCGGAAGAACAGGCGCAGGGTCCGCCCGCGGGGAGTCTTCCTCATGCTGTCGGGAGAGTGCGTCAGCCTTGGTGTTCTTCGACCCCAGGCGGTATGATAGGTGGAAATCATAATGTTCAAAGAACAGAGCCCACTGCGCCTGCCTTGGGTTTAGCTGTTTGAGGTTCCAGGTGGTGATGAGATTCTGGTGGTCAGTCCAGACGATAAACGGCTCCCTGGACCCTGGAGCCAGTGTCGCCATTCCTCCAATGCCCACTTTATGGCCAGCAGCTCGCGGTCCCCTACCCCGTATCAAAGTGGTAGTGGGGTCAAAGTTTTGGAGAAGAAACTACAAGGGTGTAGCTTCTGGTCTGGACCTCGTTGGGAGACAACAGCCCCGACGCCCACATCCGAAGCGTCCACCTCCACAACGAACGGTTTGTTTGCATCTGGATGGAGAAGAATCGGGGCGGTGGTGAATCGACGGCAGAGCTCGTGGAAGGCGGAGATGGCGGTAGAGTTGAGTTGGAAGTGATGAGATGATGGCCGAGCGATTAATGGTGCTGCAACCGTACTGTAGTCCCGGATAAAACAACGATAGAAGTTTGCAAACCCAAGAAACCATTGTGGTTGTCTGAGAGTCTTGGGTAGGGCCCAATGACATACAACTTCTAGCTTCTGTGGATCCATGGCCACACCCTGGGACGAGATGACAAAACCCAGGAACGTGGTGGAGCGCTCGTGAAAAGCTCACTTCTCCAACTTACAGTACAGCTGGTGAGCGAGCAGTCTCTTAAGAACCGCTCTGACATGTTAAACATGTTCTTCAACGGAGCGAGAGTAGATAAGGTTATCGTCCAGGTAGACGTATACCCATCGGCCCAACATGAACGTCGTTGATGAAACGTTGAAAAGCTGCTGGTGCATTACAGAGACCAAATGGAATGACTAAACTCTCATAATGTCCAGTGGGGGTGATGAATGCCGTCTTCCACTCATTGCCCTCTCTGATACGCACCAAGTTGTAGGCGCTCCGGAGGTCCAACTTTGTAAAAATGGTGGCACCAGAGAGGGCGTCCAGGACAGAGTTGGTAAGAGGCAATGGGTGTCCTTTTTTATGGTGATGTTGTTGAGCCCCCGATAGTTGACACAAGGACGTAGTTGCCAAATTTCTTTTTTACAAAGAAAAATCCCACGGCAGCGGGCAAGGAGGAGGGTCGTATGGTGCCTTGGCGGAGAGCTGAAGGGTCCATCGCCCGCGTCTCAGTGGTGGAGAGAGAGTACAGGTGGCCGTGGGAGGGAACAGAACCTGGCTGAAGTTCAATGGCCAGGTCGTAGGGGTGATGAGGAGGAAGGTGGTTGGTGCTTCTTTTGCAGAAGACTTCTTGGTGTCGACATCAGGGGCCTCGGACTCCCTAGAGCACGTCCCAGCCGGTGCCCGCAGGCAGAGTTCGAGACAGGTCGGCCTCCATTGGAGGATCCGATTCTGAGACCAGGAGATGAGAGGATCATGCTGCAGAAGCCAGGGGTGTCCGAGGATGATGGGTGGAGAGGAGATGAAGGTGAGGTGAAATCGGACTGTTTCCTGGTGTTGGTCGATGATGAGGGTTATGGGTCAAGTCTGGGCGATGATGGGGCTGGACCGTCGACAGATGTAATCCGAAATGGCTGGGATAACGCTTCAGTCTCCAACCCCAATCTTTTGGCATATGAAGAGTCAATAAAGTTTCCCGTGGAAAAAGTAGATGAACGCAGAACTTTTGACTTGTTTGTGGCCAAATTGGAGGTGTACCTGAACCGTGAGATGAGAGACACTGAACGTCGTGGCGGAGAGATGGAGGGAGCCCTGTGAACTGCTTCCATGGTTCACCGGGCCTGGGCGTTTCCCGGGCGAAGAGGGCAGATGGCTCTATGGTGTGCTCCTGACCCACAATAGGCACAAAGTCCCTCCCTGAAGTGTCGTTCTCACTCAGCAGTGGTCAAGGAGGCGCGTCCTAATTGCATGGGTTCCCCGGCTCCGGTGTCAACCACTGCGGGAGGTGGAGATCCAGTGGGTGCCATAGCGGTGGTGGAGAAGGCTGTTGGTCGGGATGTGGCGTGATGGGCGGCAGGGTCCGGGGGGCTGGCCTCGGATGGTAGAGCAGGCACTGGTCAATCCGCAGAGCGAGCTGAATCAGTCCCTCCAGTGTGGTCGGAAGCTCCCGTCCGGCGAGTTCATCTTTTATGCGTGAAGCCAGTCACTTGTAGTAGGCCGTCCGGAGGGCTGCATCTCCCCAGGTGGTCTGTACGGCGAGAGTACAGAAATCCGCGGTGTAGCGACTCACGGACGACCCTCCCTGCCGCACATGGTACAATTTCATATCGGTCAACACCTCAGCAGCAGGATGTTCAAACGTTAGCTTTAGTTGACAGGTGAATTCTCCATATGAATAAGCAGAATCTGATCGGAAAACCGCCATGGCCCACTCAGCTGCCTGCCCAGATAGCAACGAGACGAGAAGCGCAACGCGCAGTTGGTCTGTGGAGTATCTGGTGGAATTGAACTCAAACACAAGATCCAATGCGGTTAGAAAAACGCTGCATTTCCCATCTGTGCCATCCCACTTATCCGGTAGAGCTATGAAAACATCAGAAGAGGAGGGGGGCAGCGCTGCAGCCGCTGCGAAGGGCGTGGCAACAGCCGACTGAGCAGCCACCCCGCGGAGGGTCGCGTTCTCCTGCCATAACTCCGCAAGGCCGCGATGTCTTGGAGGTCCTTTCGGAGAGACGCGACTTCACCACAGAGCTTATTGATCAGTTCGGCATGTTGGTCAACCACTTCACAGAGGCGAGCAAACTCCACTGGGTTTACTGCTTTTGGCTCAGTCATTCTGTCACGAGCAACCGAAGGATAAACAGAAAAGCCTTAGCAGTTAGCCCGTGTAGCGTGGATGGTAAACCCAAACGTGGAAGCAGCACAAATAGGCAGGATAACGTGCGATTAGTCTAAGAACTCTCTTACGCGAAGAGCAAGGATCTACACAAATAAACCCGCGTTCTAGCAACACACACTCAATCAAAGAAGCAACCCGAATCAGTGAGTACTCACAGAATAGTTGGCGTAGCATCAGCAAAGGCATGGACAAACTCAATGACTGAGCAATGTGAAGCGCCATTTTGCCTCCTTTTATGCTTCCTGGAAACCCGACCGTACTACTTCCGGGTTGGTGCCGGTCGTGTTACGAGTGTGCATGACAACCGCAGAGACACCACAGCCAGCAGTAATTTTCAGAGGTGCCTGCCAAGATGAGGCTATGTTGGGCGGCTACATGAGCGCAGAGCACCCGTATTGCCTGGAGCTCAAATCTCCAAAATCGTTCAGGCAATTTTTTAAATAGACGCTATCTTTAATAATTGATGTTTTGAGCTGTACACACATACATTCTCAATTAAGCAACTCTTAAAACTGCACTTTGTGACACAGAGTGCAGGCGTTTGGAGAAATAAAGAATAAGCCAGTTGCTGGGTCAAAATAACCCAACCAGGTGTAAATGATTTGTAAATGGCCCACTACATCTCATTTAACCCAGCCCAACAATGTGTTTAAAGTACCCGAAATGCCCCAGAATTTTGACCCAGCATGAACAACCCAACAATGTGGTTACAGAAACAACCCAGCATGAGTGTAGGGACACCTGGGTGTACTGTATAATAAAATAACTGGTAGTTGGATTATTTTTTGTAAAATAAAGAAGCTAGATTTTGAAATAAAACATTAATCTATTACAAAGCAATTTTGTAATTGACTTTAGTTGTTACCAACTTACATATTTACACATCTTCATTTTAGAGATCCAACCTACGAACCCTCCCCTCCATCTATCCCTATGTGAAGAGTAAAATGAAGTATATATATTTCATATATGTAGTCTTTACTGTAGGTGGCACTGTGTGTCAGAGAACCCTAGCCCTTAAACCTGAAAGCATTTTTAGCCATTCTTTACATTGTTATAATAAATATACTGTATATGAGTTAGGATTATGCAACACAGAGTGACAGTTTTTCAGCAGAATATGTTCCTCAATATAAAGAACTCAATTTTATTTCATTTTAACTAACTATACACACATGACTAAGCAAAATTTTTAAAAACAATCATATCAGAACATATCAGAAAATCCAAATTAACAGTTTACAATTACTGTATACTTTATGTGTGGGAAACACTGCTTTGGGAAAACAAATATGAACTATCTCTGAGATTTAGAGGTAATGAGCCACATTTGAAACACCTTTGAGAAGATGCAGAAAACACCTAAATCTCACACAAGTCTCAAAGATGGCTCATTTCTGTCTAGGAGACAAAGAAGAGATTAACATGAGATTTCATCTTGGAGTTTCTTTGCTATGGCTATTCTTATTCCACTACATTCGGCTACAATCGGCTTGTTACTTTTCTAACCATTTATTCTATACATGCAGCTGGTGGAGCTACCACACGACTGTTTCACCAATCAGACGCAGCAACTGATTGGTCACATGACCTCAGGTCAGGCGGCATAGTGGGGAAAAAACCCTCAGCCGGTGTTCTATAAATTCATCCTACCTGTGAATCCGTCCTACATACGCTCACTGCGCATGCGCAAGGAAAAGTTTCCGCATCTTTTTTTTTATTTTGCGGAACGCCCATAAATCCACGCTGCTACTAGTGGGATCTTGCAGTTAATGTACAATCTTGCGGTGAGTATAGAATGCATTTTTCATGTTTGTGTGGTTATATGTTAACTTTAATTGTACACATAAGGTAACTTAACGGTCTATGAATATATAAGTATATTCCAGTACAGAAATAATCTCCAACACACATGTTGTAAATTTTTATGCATCCCAAAAAAAATATGATGCATTCCTGGCAACATATACAAAGAATGATTCGCTTGCAAAAGAACAGCTACATACTGCGGTGTCTTCTCTATCTGCTAAAACAGGCACACACTTCAGCATACTCTAATATATAATTATTATAATTTCTAAAAAAAAAAAAAGAATCAGACATTGCAGTTGAAAATTTACTCAGTACTTATAAAAAACAGTATTAGTTACTAATACCTTTTTACTCTTACTTGAGTAATATTATTTTGAAGTACAGCTACTCTTATTTGAGTAATTTTTTTGGCCACTCTACCCACCTCTGGTGGTTAGCAATGTCTTCCCACCTTGGGGTTTGTGTACGTGGAGTTTGCATGTTCTTCCGATGCTTGGTGGATTTCCTCCCACAGTCCAAAGACCTGCAGATTAGGCTAATTCAATTCAATTCAATTCAATTCAATTTGTATAGCGCTTGCAACAATTGTCATTGTTGCAAAGCAGCTTTACACGACCAAAAGAATTATTTAAGTTTGTAATGCTAATTGGCATTCCCATATTAGCCATATTGTGTGAATGCATGTGTGAATGTTGAACGGGGGAACGGAGGTCCTACCACTTGGTAAAAATGGGAATAAATTTGGTTTTCAGATTGTTCCCCAGTTTTTTTTTTTTTTACTTGATTCAATATTTTTGTGTAAATTTTTCAGATAGTAGGGATGTCTGAGGCCTGCTGTGTCTGTAAAATACAAGTAGAATAGCGGAGGGATAAAGCTGTGAAAGAGTGATTTGGTGGTGATTTACAGCATTTGTGAAACAGGCTTTAAATTAGTTAGCGTACATCAAAACGACAGATATTACCAAGTTTAAAATATATCAGCATTCTTTTTGTTTTCTCTTTCCTTATCCAGGGCATGTGTTCTCTGGACTGCAAGTTCACCCAGACCGAGAGCACCTGATCTACCCGCTCGGCTGCACACTGGTCATTAAGAACCTGCGGGACGAGACGCAAGGCTTCCTTCATGGTCACACTAACAATGTCTCCTGTGTGTCTGTCTCCACAAGAGGGACCTATGTGGGATCAGGACAGGTCAACTTTATGGGCTTTAAGGTAAACGTCTAATCTTGACAAATCCTGGAGGGATCCAGTTAAGAGTGCCGAATTCTTCATTTATTTATCAGCAGGTTTATTTGTTTGCTTTTACATTATTATTTTAGCTGTTGTTGGTGCTGTGTAATATGCATTTTCATTAATTCCTTTGTTTGATGGCACTTTTTGCTAATGTAAATGTTTTGAATTCAATAGTTGGAAATTAAGATCAGAGTAAGATTTTATTGTTTAAAAAGGTGATGGAACAATGGTTAGCACTGTGGCCTTGCACCTCCAGGGTTGACAGTTTGATTCCCACCTCGGGGTCTGTGTGCATAGAACATTTGCATGTTCTCCCTGTGCTTGGTGAGTTTCCTTCCTACTCCGGTTTCCTTCCACAGTCCAAAGACTTGCAGATTGGACTAATTGGTGTCCTTAAATTGCCCATAGTGTGTGAATGAGCTTGTAAGTGTGTGTGCGTGTGTGTGCCTGGTGATAGATTGGCACAGGGTGTACCCTGCCTCATGCCCTAAGTTTCCTGTGATAGGCTCCAGGCCCCCGCTCGACCCTGTATACAGGATAAAGCAATAAAGATGAGGAGTGAGTGATATATGTCACTTCCACAAAAATGTTCTCCACAGCACACCACTGAGTTTTAATAACTTTTCTCTCAGGCTGATGTGATCATCTGGGATTACGCAAAAAGAGAGATCCATGCTCGGCTCGTCCTCCACCAGGCCAAAGTGGAAGCTCTGGCTTTCTCTCCCAATGAGAAATACCTTGTGTCTCTGGGAGGACAAGATGACGGCAGGTAAAGTGATGACGTTTCGTCCTCTTTCTGTTCTTTTCTTACTGCCTAGGTTGTTATACTGAAATTCCACTCAGTATTCAGAGCTCAAATGGGACTACAGGCTTCAGCACTATTCAGAAGGTGATAAGCATTAAACCCAGAGGAGAGCTTCAGTTACACACAGTTCTGATCTTGAAGTGCAGCGCCACCGTCTGATAGTTTATTATAACCTAAATATGTCACAGACACTGATCAAGGCAATTAGTAAAAACGTAAACACAACATTATTTGAATTGCCCTGTACTTTGTGTGTGTGTCTTTTATATGGTAAGTACATAATATGTGTGTGTTCAGTATTGTGGTGTGGAACGTGGAGAAGAAGGAGGCGATTTGTGGGAGTCTGGCTTCAGCTCACAGTGCAGGTCACTGTCTTACCGTCAGCTACTCCAACCTGAGTGACAACGTCTTCGTCTCAGCCGGACAGTAAGACTCGTCTTCACACACTAATGAGTGTTAAGCACTATTCGGACGGGACTAGTTTTACTGGGGGACGTTAGAGAAATTTCTGTTTCACAGAGATACTTTGTGATTTTAATCCCGCCTGAATCTGCAATGTCTGTCTTTTTCTCACACGACCTCTGTGAAAATTCCAGAGCAAATGACCTACTGTTTTTCAGCAAACCCGGCGGTCCTCTGAGAAATCTAATCCTGTCCAAATGTCTGTGTTTGCCGAAAATGTTTTTTTCCTGGAACGCGTTTTCTTGTGTTTTTTGGTCAGCGTGAACTACCGTACAATCTCTAGCGCGCCGGTATTCGAGTTTCTGCTTTCTACCCTCCAGTAGAAATCCTCATCCTCAACACGTGGTCTTGTGCAACGCCCACATGTAAAACACAGACACGCCCACCTCCGTAATAAACACGGAGACGTTAGTCCCGTCCGAATCCATACATGAAATGACAGACGTCGGCTGAAAAAAATTCAAACTCAAACGTCCCCCAGTAAAACTAGTCCCGTCCGAATAGTGCTTTAGAGGGACAGCTCAGAAGGAAACAACCCGAGCACTAAGCAGTTGTCGACTAGCTGAGATGTTAACAGAGTGTGATGTTTGCGCATGTGTGTGTGAAATTATTAAATGGACTGGGGGATTGATAAAGTTGATTTGTACCTTTTTGTTCTAAAATACAGTGTATTCTTAAATGATTAACGTAAGAGAAATTGCAGCTCAAAAGGGTCTCCGAAACAGAACTGACACCAAACAAAGCAGTGAACCAGATGAACAAGGAACAGGAACTAGAAGAAGGAGAAACCTCATGTGCAAGACAAGACTTAGGAACTTACCCTGCAGAGTCAATCAAAGAACCTGAGCACACCTGTGTGACGAGACTTAATTGTGGATTTGAGCTAACAACCATATAAGAGTCTTCTAAACATGGCATAACGTTTAAAGACAGGGTACAGAGCGGCCACAGCCCGGTGCCACTAGGGCTCAATGATGACAATATTAAAGAAGCAACACTGAACAAGTCATGAGTAATGGATCATGTTTGATGTATAGGGGGAAATTCATAAGATGGTAATTATGTTTTAGGCCAAATGATTATTTTAAACACTAAATAACACTATAAAATGTTCCTACAGCTCAGTACATTAGTCATTTTAGACAGAAGGCCTCGTGTGTTTGTGATCTCCTAGTGATCAAAACTCCCAGATGTTGAACCATGTGGTCTGTAAAAATGAACAATAATAATAAATTGAATTTGTAATTTTGTTCCCCCTGTTTTTTTGCCTGTAGCGGTACGCTCCGTGTGTGGGAGCTCGATCTCCACAACAGGAAGATCCGCCCCACAGAATGCCAAATGGGGCAATTAAAAAGGGTTATTAAGTGCATAGAGGTGAGAGGAGTTTTATTAGCTTATACCATGTTGTAATGATTCCTTTTAATAACAAATATAAATAATTGTTCTTTAGCTGTGTTCCAATATTTTTTATCAATTTGTAGTTATCCATGTGAAAGAGTAGAAGTTTCTGTTAGATTCAGTGTGTGCCGTACACGTCACTGTAAATGAGCTGTTACTATGCAACCAATAATGAATTAGACTGAGTGCATTAATATAAACCTGGGCTACTGTCAGAGATGCTATTACAGAGAATTAATCAATACCCTCTGACCATAATGTTCCCTATGCATTTTATTTTTTGTAGATCCCAGAGGATGATGTTTTTTTTTACTGCGGCACCACAAGCGGTGACATCCTCAAAGTGAACCTGAAAAGTCGCTTGCTGAACAGCTGTGGTCCGGTGAAGCACAAGTTCAGCAAAGTGAGCGTGAAAAAGTTCTATTCACACTTTTAAACAGTTGTAATGTGATGGATTCATGTTCATTTATGTGTTGCTGTATGAATTTCAAACAACTATGGTGTGTGTGTATTAAAGGGTGTAACTGCTCTAAAGATGTTGAAGACAGGAGATGTGTTGGTGGGATCAGGAGATGGAACATTCAGTCTCTGCTCGGGCACAGCCTTCAAAACTATTAAGTGAGACAGTTAGAAAGTGAGACAAATAGAGAGTGAATAAAATGGTTAAAGAATGAGGCAGTTGGACCATGAACAAATGTCAGACTGTGTTGGACCATGAACAAATGTCTCACTGATACATAACATATATTATTATTATTACTATTATTATTATTATTATTATTATTATTATTATTATTATTTAGAATAATTGTGTTTCATAATTGGCACTTTTTGCTGTGTGTGTAAAGGAGCGTGATGCTGGAGGGCGGCGTGTCATCTGTGGCTTTGCGTGGTCAAGGTCAGCAGGTGTTTGTTGGCACTGAGGCGTCTCAGATTTACAGGTTCGGCTACACGGACTTCACGCCTGAGCTCATCGCTTCCAGCCACAGCAGTGCTGTTTGGGACGCAGCCTTTCCTGTGTAAGATTTACCTGCACTTTTCAGCGCCACCACTAGGGCACTTACTATTTCAATATTCTGCTATATCTGTCTCACTCTTTGACTCACTCTCTTTGTGTTTCTTTCAGAGGGACGTCAGAGCTCTTCGCCACTTGTTCTCAGGATGATATTCGCGTTTGGCACACAGAGTCCAGTAAAGAGCTTTTACGGATCCGAGTCCCGAACATGACGTGTACCGCAGTGGGCTTCTTGGGGGACGGCCGGAGCATCTACAGCGGTGAGAAACACCTCAACTAAACACGTCTAATATGATCATGTGCTGGTGTATTCTGACCTGTTGCACACTACTACTGAAGATCAGGGCCCGTATTCACAAAGCTTCTCAAGCCTGAAAATTGCTCCTAGTGACGAAATTCTAAGAAAAATCTTAGAATTATGACATTTGCTTAGAATTTCTGCTTAAATTTAGGATTAAATCTTAGTTAACATGAAAATGATTGACGAAACATCTTAACCCTAAAAACAGCTCCTAAGGTAAAAATTGTTAAGAGTAGAGAGGAGGACTTTTAAGAGGCTTAAGAGTTTCTAAAGCAGAGGACAAAATGGCAGAAAGAAGAAATATTCTCCAAACACTGAACATAAAGCTAAAAGTAAACGCTGCTCTTCTGTCCAGTTTGGTTTTCTTGTTGATTTACTTCTTTCCATCTCTCTTGGATTGTTGGCTATAGACCATCCAAAAGTGCAACCTAAATAGACTGTCCTGTAATCATGTAAATTGTAAAAGCTGCTCCCATCAATCTGAAACAGATTGCACGTAATAAAATCAGTACGGTAAATAAATGTGAGAACTTAAATATAGTAACTACTGTGTGGAAATTGGTTCACATTTTCAAGATTTGGCTGTTTTAATTTTAAATGGCTTGAATTGCTGCATCATCTTTAGCAATGGGGTTGACCACACCCCCTCACTAAGATAAATTCCTTACTCAGAGTTGCTCTAAGAAGTTTCCTAAATCACTTTTAGTCTAAGACTTACAGCTAGGACTTTTTAGGCTACGATAGGAGCTCTCTGAGAGAATCCTAAGAAGCTTTGTGACTATGGGCTCAGATCTTTTAGAATTATTTGTAAAAAATGTGTAAAAAAAGTTTTGTAATTTCATGTTAAATGGTACAAATAAAGTGTTTACCTTGACTTAACTTAACCATAGCATGGAATGATGGGACAATCCGCCTGTTCACTCCTGAGAGCGGCCGCCTAATGCTGATGATCACTAACGCTCACAGTATGGGAGTGACTGCGTTAAAGAGCACCAACGACTGCACGCGGCTTGTTAGTGGAGGAGGCGAGGGACAGGTGGGGTTTATCAGACTGTTATCTATTACTGATTTATTACTTGTATTTAAAGAATGCCTGATTACAGCTGTGATTGAGCCTCTTAGCCCAAAATCTTATATGCATGTTTCTTCCTTCCGTATGAACAGATATTACTCAACCAGAATTGCACGTCTACTGTTGCGGCACCTGGTGGCGGCAATAGGATTATGCGTTTGCCGGGTTCACGTCGCTATAACCATAGACTGAGGCATCAGGCCTTAGTTCATTCTCTCTTCCTTAAGATTCGCACATGATTGCAAAAAAATTCAAGTTAAACATTGTAATTACATTGATGCATATTCACAGGTTAAAATACTCAAAAATATGCTCTAAAATATTAAAAGTACAGTACAAATTTAGAATTGTAATTAATGCAGGCATTTAATTTATTTTCATTGAATTGAAGCAAAGTGCACGTTAACACAGAGACCCATTAGATTTTATCAGGTGTAATTAGAAAAGCTACGTATCCATGTCAAAAGGGTTTTGCATCATCTTATACTTTGTGTTCTTTTAATTTGTAGTAGATTTATTAACTGAAATAATTTCAACTAAATGAAAATACAAACATTGTCAGGACGTGCTGCTGACCGAGGTCAGTAATCAGAGCTGATGTTTTTGCGTTTTTGTGATAAGAATGAAGTGCGGTAGGCTGTTATGATCATCATAATTTTCTTTAATAAATGATTAAAACATTTTAAAATGTACATTCCTGCATGCCAGTAGCACATAGTGCATTGCACGCAGTTTTAGTCAAAGCGCACGCGTGCTTGCATATTAGTGTATACAGTATATAACCACAACTACCTCCGTGCAACAGCGCATCTAATCAATGACAAATGGCAACTGCACCCATTGACTCTGGGCGTAATAAACACAGAAGAAAAACATATTGCAGAAGGATGTGCTAGCTAGTTGCTCTAGCGAAATTAAAAAGGAGATAACAGATATGGTGACTACTATAGGAGCTCACAATATGATTGCTGCAAGGAGTTTTTATTTAGTCTTATTCTAATTTTAATACATTTAAATTCTAATTCTAATCTAATGTTATTAATTAACATTTGTTCAATGTTTGAGATATTATAAAACTGCACAATCTGTTTCCCCACACCAGTTTATTATGCATTTACTTACTTCAGCCTTGCACGTTTGTAATACAAATCTATGACTGTGGCTACCTAGATTAAATTTTTAATTGATAGACAGGAATTGCTCACTTTTCGGTGGACATCTGTAACCATTTGGCCATATATAAATAACACTGGGAATTTCACTGCATAGCAACCGCTTTGAATGCCTTATTAAGTGGGATGTTGTATGTGGTGTACTGAGTTGGGGTGTATTATTGTGTGGTGGTGGTGTAGGTGCGAGTGTGGCAGATCCTGCGAGACACACACAGACTCATCACCAGCATGAAAGAGCACAAAGCTTCTGTTAACGCCATCCAGATTAAAAGTAATGATGAGGAGTGCGTGACGGCGAGCTCCGATGGAACCTGCATCATCTGGGACCTGGTGTGAGTGAGGATGCACAAATTATACAACGTTCTTCTGAGTTCTCCTGCACCATGTACAGTACACTGCCTCACATAACTCTCTCTCTCACTCGCTCTTTCTCAGGCGCTTTGTCAGGAATCAAATGGTTCTGGCGAACACATTGTTCAAAAGCGTCTGCTATCATCCTGAAGAATATCAGATCATCACCAGCGGAACAGATAGGAAGGTACCACCCTGTGTGTGTGTGTGTGTGTGTGTGTGTGTGTGTGTGTGTGTGTGTGTGTGTGTGTGTGTGTGTGAGACAGAGAGAGAGAAAGAAGAATATTCTATAATAGGACAGGAGAGAACATGATTGGCCCACTGAAAGGATTCTGTGCATGCAGTAACCTTTGGCCTTTGACCTTTCTGTCAGATTGGCTACTGGGAGGTGTATGATGGCGCGGCTGTTAGAGAGCTGGAGGCCTCGCAGTCTGGGGCCATTAACGGCATGGACATCACTGCTGAAGGAGGACATTTCATCAGTGGTGAGAGAGACAAAGAGCATGATAGAGAAGTCAGACAGATGTCTCACGCTATTAACGTCTGTGTTATTAACATCTATACCACAGTAATAACTGAGATCCACACCACTGCTCATTATTTCTGCTGTGATAAATTATTAAGTATGTCTGCTAGAGCTGCCATTTGGACTCATTCAAGTTTAAGTAAATGTATGCTCTTATCTCTTTGTGTCTCCTTCAGGTGGTGATGACAAGCTGGTAAAGGTTTGGCGTTATGTAGATGGTGATGTCACACATGTGGGCGTCGGCCACAGCGGCAGCATCACCAGCGTGTGCTTGTGTCCCAACAGCAGATTTATTATCAGCACCAGTGCAGACGGAGCGGTGCTTAGATGGAAATTTCCGCACTACACAAGCTCGTAGTCCTTAAAAAACAAACCATTTTAGACATTCTTTGCATTAATATGCTTTATAGGTTAGGATTATATGCTTTATAGAATACTATTCTGCATTATATCCCTTTTCCTTTTTCTTTTTTTTTGAGCACCACTGGGCCATATGATGAATTGGATTTTATTTCATTTTAACAAATTATACAATCGTGACTGAGCAAAAATAAGAAAGTGGGTCACATATGCAAAGTAATATCACAGATAAATATGATCATGTGTGTTTAGAATCAAAATCAGAAAGAGCTTTATTGCCAACTACGTTTGCACGTACAAGGAATTTGTTTTGGTGACGGAGCTTCCAGAGATGACAAAATGTGGAACATGAAAAAAAGGTTAACAACAAATGGAGTAGGATGTGGGATTCTATCAAATAAGGAGGTTTTATGGTTGTTTAATATTGTTTCTGTGACAAAAAATATAATAACACAAGCATTTAGTGAGTTCAACATTTTTGCGAGGTCCTGTCTGTCCTAGGAATTACCTGGAATTCTCTTGTAGTTTTTGTATCATTTTTCTTTAAATTCAAAACATTCTCTCAGTTTGTTTTATGGAATTTATACATCTCTTCAATATAAAATCATAAAAAATAACTTTAAAAACCTAATAATCATAAAAATAAAAAAACTTAATTGTAATTTTTCATTTCTAAGAATTTTTCTATTTTTCAAAATTTACTTTTAGTTTTGTTTTGTGGTATTTTTGTATTTTATTACAGGTCACAGAATTTATTTAAAAAACAGTATTTAGTACACACAGTACAATGAGATTTTATTTGTACTTTGCTTTGATTACAGCATGCATTCCCTGTGGTATTAACTCACTAAGCCTATACAATGTTACAACATTTATTTACATCCAGAGTTGCTTTAATTTGTCTACAAGATCTTATATTGATGATGGGAGAGTTGGACCGCAAGCCTTCTCCAGCACATCACAAAGATTTTCAATGGAGTCAAGATTTGGACTCTGTGGTGGTCAATCCATGTGTGAAAATTATGTCCTTTATGCTCCATGAACCACTCTAATTGTACTGTCTTTCCTACATGTTTTACTTCTCAACTGTTGACGTGGAATAACAGCAAGCTAAACTCCGTTTAAGTCCAGAACTAGGCAGCATCTGCTCCTTTTAATTCTTTTAATTTGACCCAGTAAACAGGAGTGAAACTGTACAAAAACAAATAAATGTCCACTTTTACAGACCATATAAAATGCAAATTATAAATCTTTAAACAGTTTTATATAAAAAAAAAAATAGCACACTCCCCACCTGGCATTGGATAAATGCCACTATAAACTCAATGAAACTTTCCCCCACTACGCTTTAGTCGTCCTCCGAAAACAGAAATATAACATCAGAGATCGGCCTGATATAATTTTTAACAGCGCCTTGAGTGATTGTCCTGACCTCTACTGTCCGAATCTGTCCGTCCGTGCTTGGAAAGATGGAAATAACCATCCCCACTGGCCACTCATTTCGAGAGATATGAGTGATGATATGAGATATGCAGATATGGCAGGTTTCTGGGTGAGCAACATTGCAGGAGTTAGAATGAAGGGCACAGTTGGAACTGATGAAACAAGGACTAGTGGCCTCGCATTGATAATACCGGAAACTTCTGCCATCAGTGTACAATATATACACTCACCTAAAGGATTATTAGAAACACCATACTAATACGGTGTTTGACCCCTTTTGCCTTCAAACTGCCTTAATTCTACGTGGCTTTGATTCAACAAGGTGCTGAAAGCATTCTTTAGAAACGTTGGCCCATATTGATAGGAGAGCATCTTGCAGTTGATGGAGATTTGTGGGAGGCACATCCAGGGCACGAAGCTCCCGTTCCACCACATCCCAAACATGCTCTATTGGGTTGAGATCTTGTGACTGTGGGGGCCATTTTAGTACAGTGACCTCATTGTCATGTTCAAGAAACCAATTTGAAATGATTCGTGCTTTGTGACATGCTGCATTATCCTGCTGGAAGTAGCCATCAGAGGATGGGTACATGGTGGTCATAAAGGGATGGACATGGTCAGAAACAATGCTCAGGTAGGTCGTGGCATTTAAACGATGCCCAATTGGCACTAAGGGGCCTAAAGTGTGCCAAGAAAACCATTACACCACCACCATTACACCACCACCACCAGCCTGCACAGTGGTAACAAGGCATGATGGATCCATGTTCTCATTCTGTCCATGTGCGATGCGTGGGGAGGATTGAATTTCCACATGCATCCGTTCTCACACTGGCCCCAACAAAATTCGTTCCTCTATTGGATCTCAACTGCTTTGCTGGTCCCCTTATTGCAAAAAACCTAAGAGCATTAACTAAACTATCTGTGTCCATAGAAGCAATTACTTCTACATGTACTGCCCTAGTACTCACACAGGTAAACAGAAGCCCAACGCTTGTCTTGAGCGGCTCCTCCTCTCATGCGCCTGGTTACTACCGTCCAAGGGCCGAAAACATCTAAACCCACATACGTGAAAGGAGGCGAGGTACTCAAACGCTTAGGGGGAAGATCCACCATTTCCTGCACCTCCAATTTCCCTTGCTTACGGCATGTTATGCAGTGGTGCAAGACAGAATTAATTACCCTCTTACCAGAAATGATCCACAGACCTGATGCTCTGACAGCTCCTTCTGTGAATTGTCGCCCTTGGTGCTTCACCTATATGTGGTAGTGATTCACTAACAATTTGGTGATATGACTGATATGAAGGATGATAGGATTTTTTTACCTCATTCTGGAGAGAAGCAAGCTTAATGCATGCATGAACGGGTCTAGGTTGAGAAGTAAGCTTGGAAACGCTGGAACCGCTCTGAGGCTAGATGTCTTTCTTTGTGTGAGTGGCAAGTGTGGTTATCTGTGGCCTAACTTCCACATCCCTGGGTTGCCTAATTGTGCTCTTGGCTCTCAGGATGAACAGTATGGTAAATAAACTCTGGCCCTCTGTACCACATGGATGTACTGATTTGTAATGCAGAAACTGACCTTGTTGCCAGATCCGCTGGGTTCCGATGTGTAGGCACATAGTTCCACTGTTGTGGAGAAGTTGTCTGTTGAATCCGATGCACGGTTGTGCACATACACATAGAATCGTTTGGACTTACTGTAGATATAACCAAGGACAACTTACTGTCACAATATAATTTAACTGCATCTGGCTTGAAGTCCAATTCATCAAGAATCAGGTCCGCAATTTCTACTGCAAGCACAGCTACGCATAATTCAAGATGAGGTATTGTGGGTTCAGGTTGAGGGGCTAGCTTGGATTTTCCCAGTACAAATCCAACTTGGCACGAGTTGTCACCAATAAGTCGTATGTATGCTACGGCACATATTGCTCAACTGGAAGCATCTGAGAAGAGGCACAACACTGTGTACTCTGCTTTAGAGAGTGACTGTGATGCACGTGGAACACGCAGATCTTAAAGGGAATTCTTCTACGTCTCTCACCTTTCTTTTTTGTTTTGAGGCAATGGAGTGTCCCAATCAGAAACATCAGCAGACAGCTCTCGCAGTAGTACTCGGCCTTTTATCGTGACTGGTGCTGCCAAACCCAAGGGGTCAAAAAGACTGTTGATGGTGGAAAGCACCCCGCGACTGCAATTTTAAAGGTAAAAAGTGTCGGACTCTATAACCCAGCACAATCCAAGGCTTCTTTGCATGGGCAGGGCTCCATTTTCAAGGCCTAAATCTTTCAGGCCTGTGGCCAGGTCTTCAGGCGAGAAGGTTTGCATCACAGTTATGCTGTTTGAAGTAATTTTATGCAATTTTAGGTTTGATTTTTGGAGTGATGCCTGAGTGCGTTTGAGCAGATCCACTGCCTCAGATTCACTAGGTAGTGATATAAGTCCGTCATCAACATAAAAATGTCTTTCAACAAAATGATGTGTGTCAGACCCATACTCTTGTTCACCTCATCGTAGCCCATATGTAGCCACTGCCGGGGAAGGACTATTCCCAAAATCATGCACTCACATTCGATAATCTTTCACTTCTTTGGTGAAGTCGTGATCCTTATGCCAGAGAAATCTCTATGGTCTTCCCTAACCAAAAAGCCATAGAACATTTGCTTGATGTCAGCAGTTATTGCAACAAGATCCTTCCTGAACCTTATCAACACTCCAAGCAGTGAATTATTCATGTCAGGACCTGACAGTAGGACACTGTTGAGAGAAATTGTTGAGCACTTGAATCGAACACAACACGTATTTGGCCTGGTTTTTGTGGGTGGTACACTCCAAAAATTCGGTAAATACCAGCATTCTTCATTTTCCTGGACTGTGGGGGTGCTTTTTCAGCATGTTCGTTTTCAAATAGCTTCTGCATGAACGCTGCAAATTGCACTTTCATTTCTGGCTTTTTGTTTAGTGTGTGCTGCAAAGAAGCAAGGCATTTAAAGGCTGGGAAGGTTGGGAAGAGGTTGTCTAGGTTCCCTGAAAGGTAAGGGGACAACCCAGCTCTTATGTTCATCTTGCACGAACTCTTTATTCATCAGCTTGAGAAAGACCTCATCCTCAAATTACATGGCACATTTATTGTCATGTTTGGTTTTTGCAAATACATCATATCTGAGTGTGTCTTCTGCTGATGTAGTACTCACTGTCCCCCTGGAGACATTAAGAAAGGATGTACCAAGATAAGACTCCCCACCATAGCTTGCTTTCTCTTTTACTCTTACTTGATTTTGGCAACGAGCCAAAAAGGATTGACGGCTGTTATGAAGGACATTTGTCTTGAAGACATTCACAGTTGGTTTGTGAGTTTTATTGATGCAAACTTCACCTACAATAACCCATCCAAGATCTAATCGCTGAGCGAATGGTGCATTGTGAGGTCCCTTGATTTGTTGTCTGACTTTGTGAACTCACCCCAGCAAGATTAAAATCTGAGCACCAGAATCTACCTCTAGGATGTGTGGTGCTACAGGTTTCAAATGAGCGTGTGAAAGGGCAACTTCTGGCGATGGGATCTCAGACCTGTTGTTCATTATTTCATCACATACAATAAGTGGGGGAAGATCCAAGACTTCTCCGCCATTCACTGGCTCAATCTGGAAGCCAACTGCTTTCATTTCACTCATCTCTATTACACCAGTTTTCATTAGATATGTTGAGTGCTCACCTTCAATTCAGAAAAGCTGGAAAATTTCTGATCTAGCCAGGGAGTGGTTGCTCTGATCGTCAAGAATAAAATACATTTTAATGGAGCGTTCTTGCTGGTCTTGGGGATAAACCTGTGCCAGGCATATCTTTGCACAGGATCGAGATGAGAGACCTTCCCCACAGACTCTCGCTGTTCTGTGTTTTGTTCTTGATCATGAGAAACAGACTGTGGCAAAAACTCTGTGTGCATAGCTGTACAATGTCTCTCACTTTCGCATTTGGTACATTTTAAGTCCACTTGATATTCTTTAGCTAGATGAGAAGGAAAGCAACAGCTAAAACATCTTTTTAACTCCCTTAGATTTTTTTTGCACTCTGCAAAATGTTTCATTCTGAAGGCTAACCAATTGAGCCCAATGAATCCTAGAATTGTCATTTTGGAACATTGCCATGCCATCAGGAAAGAAAAACTTTAGTGATGGAAAAAGTTGGTCATTCAGTATATTCAAGTCATCAGCTGGTGATAGTTTACGATTTGGTTTCAATTTAATTCAATTAAATTTTATTTTTATACTGCTTTTAACAATGGTCATGGATGCAAAGCAGATTTACACAGTCCTAGGAAAATTATGGAAATGTTGTATGAAATGTATGAATTAACAATTAACAATAACCCCGATGATCAAGCAGAGGGCGACGGTGCTGAGGGAAAAACTCCCTGAGATGGCAAAAGGAAGAAATCTTGAGAGGAACCAGACTCAACAGGGAACCCATCCTCATGGGAAATTCCAGTCCTGAACTATTGATGTCTGCAGTCACAAGTCCTCAGACAAAACAGCTGTCTTTGTGATAAAGTGGAACCATCTCCAGTCACCACACGCATCCCAAACAGACAACATGGGATGTCCATGTGATAAGATTTCCAACAAGGGGCACCAGGACGAGTCTGACAGGTCCAGAGGGCAGAGGGGATCTGGATCACTGGCAGCTCAGGAGGGACAAGTGTAGCTCGACAGGGAGAAACAGAAAGAAGAGAAGAAAAGGAGAGATAACAGTTAGGTATGGTAACAGTCACATAATATATAAGCTGAATGTATATTTAGTGCAGGGTGCAACCAGGGACTCTGGCAGGACTTTCTATGACATAATAACTAAAAGGGAGAGGGAGGAAACACAGACTTGAAGGGGAACTGGAATGTAAAGCAAGCAGTGGGGAAGACAGCATCTAGACATAAAAGTTTACCATAAGACTCTACAGACTCTACTCGACATGTAGGTTAGTTCCCAAATTGGCGTTAGTGTGTGAATGTGTTTAATTTTCATGTTGATTTAACTTCAATATGTGAGTAAGTAAACCTAATAGTTTAAGTGCACTTTATAAAACGCAAAGTTAGATCAACTTAACAATTTAAGTACAGTCTACATGAGCAGCACATTAAGTGAACTTGTGTATAACTCAAAAATTTTTTACAAGGTGTGAATGTTGTGCACTTTACATAATATCATTATTTTCAGTATACTCATAATAATTGTATTTGTTGACCTTTTTTCTATTAAGGTTCACGTAATTATGTCTCAACTTGACCGTAAAAATTCCTAATACGTTGTCTAATCACAAGCCATTCATGTCAACATTTCTTACATACAGCAGGTGGCAGTAGTGAGACGCCAGCTGTCATGAAACGCTAAAGAAACAGAAGAGCAAGTCGCATCAAACTGCACATGCGTAAACTGAACTGACTCTCTGCCTGCGTGTGTTACCTCCTGCAGTGTTGTCCGTTTTGATAGAGGGATATTTAGGGCTTCGCAAAAACTTGAAAAAAAAAACTGTTTGTATTTGATAGCAAAAAATGGGAGTCAATTATGTTAATTTTATGTTAATATGGTACATGAGCTAATTTTTAGTTGGTATTATTGACCTTAAAGAAAAGGTTGTGCATTTTCCTTTAAAAAACTTTTTTCATACAGTAAGAACCTTTTTCCCCCTATTTTTTAAATCTGGGACGATATTGCTACAAAACTCACTGCAATAAGGGGGATTAAAAGATCAGGGAAGGAGGTCAGGACAAAGTGGCAGGACTTTTCAAGCCTAGCTAAAAGAAAAAGGGCACTGCAGAGAACACAATTAATAAAAGAGATGGTGGGTCTAATGACGCCCCTGTTCTTACAGAAGAAGAAGAAAAGGCACTGTCACTTCTTGGAACAACTGCCTCAGATGAGATTTGTGGTGGTATTGACCTGAACCTGAGCTAGGTACATCATGTTCTCCCAACAGTCCAACCATGCCCCAGCCTCCATCTTCAATTGTTCAGGCTACAGCCACAACACCTCAGCGGTTTGGGAATGTCTGTGGTTATAGTCAGGACTTAGTACAGCTGGAGCGAGAGAAACTAGAAAGAGTGT
>JAAGKR010005038.1:0-53001 GCA_011419295.1 Clarias macrocephalus
AAACAGCTCAGCCGAGCCGATCAGCCAAAAAGGTACAGGACACTGACTCTCCATTATTATTATTATTATTATTATTATTATTATTATTATTATAAACATGGGAAAGCACCACTTTAACAACACTGCTCAACCTACCTACATTATAACTCCAAATGCAAATCAGAATCCTGTAGACATTCCAGTTTTCATCTGGTTTCTGAAAGCAGATATACCTGAGGATGTGTATTATAAACAGGATAATGAATGTATTGATTGTGCTTGTTGATAACAAGGTGTTTAGCCCATGAGCAACCTGGTAACAGTTGGTGTGCTGTTGCACCATGTTTTGGTAATCAGCACAGCCATGGGGGTTCTGCTTCTCAGTACCGTCCTTCCTGAAAAACAAAAGACATTGTGTACTGTTTCTCAGGCTGAGGTCATCCTTTCTGTTAGCCTGGTTCACTGACTATGAATGTAGAAACTGAATTGAATTGTCTTGGTGAATGCTGTGCTACAACAATTAGATCTTATATAAATATAAATGCTGTTTATACCATATGATGGAAAATGATGGAAATATGTAATCACTGGTCATGATATATTCACAGAGAATTTTACATTGCGAAACTCTCTGGAATGCAGAAGGGTAGTATCAAATGTACATTATTATTTGGGATGTGTGTATGTGTGTGTAAGCAAACTGTCAGACCTCCCAATGTAATAATATAAGGTGTGGTAAATGGATTATTAAAATTCAGCTTTTTCCTGAAGGCTTTTATATTTTGAGGACGTCCGAATACTATGTTGAGTCAGAGATTTCACTGTGATTAAAAGAGCACGAACAAACCTAAGCCGTGTAACCAAGGGAATAATCCATAAGCAGGTGTGAAGAGCAGTGAAGAACATGCCATGACTGGAATGCTGATTTGCTTGCTTATTCTGTACATGTATCTAGCTGTGTGAAAGAAAGAACGTTGCCTTTGTTTTCTTTGTTCACTGTGAAAGTGGAAGACTATTTGAAAATATATCAAGTCATAGTTAGTAATGTAGTACATATGTGTGGTCAGGCACCAGTGTTAGAAAATTAAATGTACTTGAGTGGGAAAAAAGAGTGCTTGTTTAAGGAACTCTAGTAGGCATAAAGAAGTGGTTTATTATAAACTTTTTAGTAAAAGTATTTAGTGGAAAGCAAATTTTATTGGCTAGGTTTGGCGATTCAAAAATAGTAAACATTTATAAACACCCGTACTGTCCTTAAAGCACACGCATGCAATGCTTTAACTGATTTCAAAATTAAATTTGAGACATGCATCCACTGGGCACTTTGTATGGGACATGAGCCAAGTAGAGCCATCCAGCTTTACCTCTATGGTTTAAATAGATGATAAGGCACGGATCAATAATTTAGGCACAAATTCCTTGTTGAAAGGGTAAAAATAAAATTTTGATCATAAGGTCATAGCACTTTAAACTATGATAATTTTTTTTGTCATTGGAGTCCACTTAAATAGGCCATCATGGAGTGCTTTAGCTGTAAATGGTTTTTGTATAGGGGAGGCAGTGATGAGTGTGAATTAAACACGACACTGAAACAGACTTTAAAAAGTAGCACGGGGTCTCCTGTGTCTGTTTATGCATTACACTCCCCTTACCAGAAAACAGGTATTTCATACACCTCTTGCAGCATGAAATCTTGACAGCTACAAAATAAATTCCACAGACCACCTTTTTGCAGATTTCATTTCTAAACACTCACTCATTCATCATCTATACCGCTTAATCCTGTACCGCTTAATCAGGGTCACGGGGGGGGTTTGGTTGGGGGGAGGAAACCCACCAATCACGGGGAGAACATGCAAACTCCATGCACGCAGAGACGGGAATTGAGCCTGGCCGGGGATCGAACCCGGACCCTGGCGGTGCAAGGCGACAGTGCTAACCACTACACCACCGTGCCACCCATTTCTAAACATAGTTCAAGTATTTAAATGTGTACAATAATTTCTTGGGAGCATTGAACAGAAATTTAAGCATTTTTGTAAGTCGTGCTTGTCAGAGTGTCTGCCAAATTCCTAAATGTAAATGTAAACGTTTGCCCTTCATTTTCCCCACGGATAATGTACAATAATGTACATTCAAATTTTCTATTGAAATGTACATTATTTACATGTCTACTTGTTTTTTTTTTAGTTCCTGGATTTAGAATTATTCATGCATTAATTCATATGGAATGAGCACAGGACACCGGTCCACTGCAGGACACTAAACACACAGGTTAATTTCGATCAACCAGCTCATGTTCAGGGTCCTGGAACTGTGCGGCAGCCATTACTACCCACTGTACTATTATACTGCTGAGGTATAGATTTTATTCAATCAACTTGATTCAATAGATATAGGAACACAATAAAATATACACCTTCGTAATTAATCGTGGTGGGTTCCACTGTAACAAAAAATATCATAATAAATTTACAGTCACTCTAGCTGCTTGGTGTCTCCTTTTTTCACTCCTAGAAATCTGTGAAACTAAGTGTTTAATTATGTCCATGTTTGTTGTCATTATTTTCATGCTGGTTATTTTCATTACCTCATTTTCAATCTGGTTTAGAGAGCCTGATTCTCATGCACGAGTGAGAGTTAGAGTACACAGGCATCTGCATGTGTTAGCATTCTTTTCTACTGCCAAGTTATACATAATGAATCACATAAAGTGGTGTTTCCAACCATGTCCAACCTCTCGTATTGTTATCCGATTGCAGTTTGATGCACTATAATTAAGTGTACGTATATTCAGTTGTGTGTTGATGTGAATTAGAATCTTGTTGGCTAGTCTGAGTGTGTGCTTTAAAAAGTCACCTCACACTTGAGTGTCTGAAGTAAACAAATATTTATCAGAGCACTCGATGCAGTAAAGCACGTAGGGAGAGAGAGAGAGAGAGGCTAGGAAGAGAAACGAAGGAAGGGTTTTAGGGTGGAGATAACATTTGTTCCAGTCGGTTAAGATTTCCTAGAAATAGGGCTCCTCCCACACCACGCTGTGTTTGTGTTGTAGACAGCATGAGCACGTGTTTTGCAGTGTACTCAGTGCCCTGAGCCCGCCTGCATGAGCTTTTCACCACAGGGACACCTCCCCCTCTCTCGCTGGCGTTGGTCCAGCCTGAACACTGGCTGCTAAAAGCAAAGCAGCTCCAGGAAATGCTGCACTCAGCAGGCTCTACGCTACTCTGCTTTTACCACTAGTTACAAACACTTCTACTCTCCTTTTTACGTATCTGACCTAATGCAAAATACACTAAGGCTCTAATGAACAGTGAGTCTCAAAGGGTGTGTACAGTCAGTGTTGAAATCTGAGTAATGGACTATTTCTGGAAGGGCTTGTTGTGTTCAAGGCCCAGGCCAGGCAAACAGCTGGCACCTGAGATGGTGGGACACCATACATGGTGACAGGAGGAAAAGTGGGGCAGCAATAGTGTTATCAACTGAGAGAGCCAGATTTTTTACTGTGAGAGTGTGTGTTCACTCACTACTGCAACTGGTGAATGCCTTTAGTGCATCACACAAAGGATCTGTGCATCTGTTTACAGCCTGTGGTGTGCTACATTTTGCATTTTGCTATGCCAGTCTTCACTCAGTATATTTACATGCACAGTTAAGTCAAGCTATGGCTATAGGTCGACTAGGCCAGTTAATTGGACTGCTGTCCTTGTCTCTTCATACAAGCGTGGCAGAGGAATCAATTTATTGACAAAAGTATGTCAGACTCTGCTACGATCAGAGGTCTGTACAGTGGGCACTGTGCGTGCTAAGTGCATTTCTTCATGCATTTCCCTTCTTACCCTGATGCACCCATCACTTTGAAGTAGGGTAAATCTGATCTCATCAGACCACATGATGCTTTTTTATTGCTACATAGTCTAATCTTTTTGATCTCCAGCAACCTGAAGCCTTTTTTTTTTCTACGATTTGTCTCACTAACAAGAGGTTTTCTTACAGCCGTTTATTCCCAATCCTGTGAGTTCTCGTCACATTGTGTACATATGGAAATGATCCTTCCAGGTTTGATAAGGTGTTAAAGAGTTCTTAATCCAGTTCCTGGAATTTCAAATCTTCTTAGTTGTTTTCTTTGCTTGATGCAGCCTAATAATTTGACCCTCCTGTAATAGTGACTATTTTTCACTGTGCTGTAATGTATATGCGACAAATAAAGGCTTAACTTAATATATTTAATAATTGTGCACACATACAGTATACACCAATCAGCCTAATATTATGACCACCCACTTAATATTGAATAGTTCCCTTCTTTTGCCACCAAAACAGTAATGACTGATATGTTCTGACACCTTTCTCTCTGAACAGCATTAACTTTTTCATCAATTTGAGCTAGAGTAGCTCTTCTGTTGAATTAGGCTACATGGGTTTGACTTTGCTCCTCACATGCATCCGGTTTACCAGTTTTCCTTAAATGGACCAGGTCCTGAGCACTGCAGACCAGGAACATTCCACAGCTGGCGTTTTGGAGTTGCTCTTACCCAGTTCTCTAGCCATCACAATTTGGCCTTTGTCAAAGTCCCTCAAAACCTCATACTTGTCCATTTTTCCTGCATCCAGCAAATCATCCTCAGGAAAAAAAGTTCACTTGTGTCCTAACATATCCCACCCACTTCCAGGTGCCATTGTAATAAGATTTATTGTAATGAGATTGTAACTGAAGCTACTGTGGCAAAGGTAAAATTGTGATGGCTAGACGATTGAGTCAGAGCAGCTCCAAAACCCAGCTCTTGTGGGATGTTTGAAGGCTGCAGTGGTCAGGAATCTCACCATTGGGGGCAAAAGAGGGGACATACTTAGTATTTTGCGGGTGGTCATGATGTTATGGATCAACAGTGTATATTCCTCTGAGAATGACAAAACTCACAATTTTTTTCTTAAACATACAGGTTTTAGGTTTATTTACATTTTTGATTGAGTGAGAGATTAATTTTTTTCAACAATAAAATTAATCATCAGGAATACAACTTGCCTAATTGTGCACGCAGTGTGACATACTGTATATTTTCTTAATAGTTTTACCCACCACTGTAGACGCGTCTTGTATACCACAACCATGTATGATAGCCATGTTTTGAAATGGACCTCTCCAAATTGTACTGTATTTGCTCCATATATAGAATGCACCCTTTCCCACATATTTGCATATCAGTTCTGAGCCTTGAATAAACTGCATTCAAATATCATTGATTATTATGTACAGAGATAATTTCCTTCCTGGTGTTTCAGCGTAGTCACAGCTTGTTGAGGAAGCAGCTCCTAGTTTGCAGAATTGACGCCTGAGAAAAAATGTTCTGTATGTTTGCCACACCCAGAAAAAAATGGGAAATGACTCATACTAGTAGCGGAGTGCTTTCACTCCTCCACCTACAACTAATCTTCTCAGGTGCTAATTGCTACAGTTCACTCTTTTGTTTAAAGCATTTTACCAACGTCTGTGCGCAATCAACATCTATGGTTAAATCTCCCTACCACGCCAAAATACCCTGTTGGGAAAAAAAGTTACCTTTTAAATATCAGCATTTTTTTAAAATTCATTTTCAGTAACTGTAATAACACATTTACACATACAGTAGATTACACACTTTTCAATTTTGAAGATGGGATAAAACTAGCAGACCCTGAGTAAGCCCACATGGCTAGAGAAAGAACATACTGTAAAACACTCCACAGAGTACAGTATGTACTTAGTAAACTGAGCACATGATCGAGCTCAGGACACTGACCTTGACTGCTGCCAAACACTTAATTAAAAATGGTGTATTTGATGGCAAAAGTACTTGATGGCAAATTACTAGTCCTCAGGTAACTTAACTTGTGGCCTCAATACATTGACTCCATACTCATGGCATGTATGTATGATCACTTGCATTGCCATTCCTTTAAAACAGGAGCCACGCAATAAAACCATCACAATTCTACATTACATAATAATGAATGATGTTCCAGTGAGAGTTTAAAGTCAACATTAGTGCAGACTAAGGAGTTCTCTTAACACCACGTGTCATCACAGAAAAGCCCATGTGTGTTGTTTAAGGCCAAGCCTACATCCTTTGCATATAACACAACCATCCAATCAGGTTATGTACCGCCTGAAGCAAGAACCAGTAGTTTGCTCAGGAAACACGCTCTTCAACCACTCCTCAATCTGCCAACTCACGGTGAGTCCGGATCGCCTTTCAGTGCTCTACACGTGCAAGTACTTTCTTTAGCTTCACTCAATGACACCTGGATATGATCCAGCAAAGCAGTGTTGCGCCATACATCCCTATGTGCCATGACGTTGTGATTCGAATATAGTATCATGCAGACATGTTAGATCATGAATGTTTTGGTTTAATCACACACACACACACACACAACAACACACACAGAGAGAGAGAGAGAGAAAGAGAGAGAGAAAGAGAAAGTGCTCAGTGTACGAGTGGTGAGGTCGAGATTGAGCTGCACTTCCTCTTCCACTGTCAAAAATATCAAAATATTAGGAACGCCTTTACTGAAAACATCACAAAATTCACAGAGGTGGTGAGACACAATGTGCACACACCCAGAATATCCCTAAACTCAATTAATCACAATTTAACATCATTAGAGTTTAGCTAGTGGCACAATGCCTTAGTGCTTAGCACATGTCGCCTTGCACCTTCAGGATCCGGGTTCGATTCCTGCCTCGGGATCTGTGTGCATGTTGCACGTTCTCCCTGTTCTTGGTGGGTTTCCTCTCACGGTACAAAGACATGCAGATTAGGCTAACTGCCGTTCCCAAATTGCTCGTAGAGTGTGAATGTTGACAGGAGGTTCCACCTACGGACATAAAATGGTAATAAATACAATGGTCCCCGTTGGTCTCCATGGTCCCTAGTTGACCTACAGAGGTTCCTGGATGGATGTACTGTTTAGATAGTTACTGATAGTTTTTGTTGTTACTATGTTTTTTAAAAAATATTGTTATTATTGCTTACCTACTTTGTGGCGGCATGGTGGTATAGTGGTTAGCACTGTCGCCTTGCACCTTCAGAGTCTGGGTTTGATTCCTGTCCAGGCTCGATTGTGTGCATGGAGTTTGCATGTTCTCCCTGTGCTTGGTGGGTTTCCTCCGGGTATTCTGGTTTCCTCCCACAGTCCAAAGTCCTGCAAATTAGGCTAATTGGCGTTACCAAATTGCCCATAGTGTGTAAATGAGTGTGTGAGTGAGTGTATGTGTGTGCCCTGTGATGGATTGGCACCCTGTCCAGGGTGTACCCCGCCTCATGCTCTGAGCCTCCTGGGATAGGCTCCAGGCCCCCCGCGACTCTGTATACAGGATATAGACGGTAAATCATATTTAATACATTTATAACATTTATATATGTCTATAAATTCAGATAGATGCAATGTAATCAACCTTCTATAATTGATTTGTCAACAATGTGATTTCTTAACATTCATCTCAAACTGAACTGAGAGACAGAGAGAGAGAGCTCAAGACATTATCTCAAGTCAAGAAATGCATTGCTATGCAATTCTATGCATTTGCATACATAACCACATCTGTAATTCTGTAATTCACAGTATCAGTGTAAGAGCTCAATGCACAATTGTCAGCACCTTTTTAAAATGTCCAGTGTTTATGACCACTAGGGGGCAATGTTTAGCCAGAATACAACACCACCCTCAAAGCTGCTTTTAAATCAGTTTATTTTAATTTACAAGTATAATAAATATGGATTATTAGAAATGTAGAACATAACAATGTCAATAAGAAAATTAGACATCTAAGGCAAAGGCAATAGTTTACTGCATTGATCGACAAATGATTCGTGCTGAGTGCGCAATTCCTCTGATGCTATTTAAATATGTAGACTATTAGAAACCTTATTAGCAACAATGGGAACATTTAGCAGCTATTGTGCAAAGATTTTCATAAAACGTAATCTCATTTTACCCGCCTATATTCTCTTTGCGTATAGAAATTGCAGTGAGCTGGAAGTTTAAAGTGGCAGATGCTGTTTTACTGGAGATTTACAGGCAATCGTTTGCAGAGAGTTAAACACAATTACAGGCTGATAAACTGTGCAAACTGCAAAGCTGGCCTACATCCACTAAGAACCAGGCATTTTCACAGTCACTCTGTGTATTATCTGGTACTCGTCTATCCTGCACCACACACAGCTCATAAAATAGATTTGTGTGCAACACCTGCTTGATTCTTTCCCAGTTCTGGGTTTTACAGTGCATACTGTATAATAGTTCTAATGGTCTTTTGCATTTGTTTAGTTTGTTAATGTTGATCGTCTTCGGTCTTTTGAAATCAGCACTGATAGCAGTTGTTTTCTTTTGTCTGCTGTGAAATCATCCCAGCAGGACACTAGACGTCTGAGGGTAGTTTGCCTAATACTGTCTCTGCCTCAGTGGCTCTATGATTTAGTCTAGCATCTTCACTTCACTTGTTTCCAAGCTAATTATTCACTGAACATTTGTGTACACGTGTGCATGTGAGATCTTATGATATAAACATGGTAGATGTTTCTGCAGCCTCTTATAAATAAATTGGGGGTCCATAAGTCTTTGGGCAGTTATGCAATTTTCATATTTGTAGTTCTGTACACAACCACAATGTTCCTGAAATGTTGCATTCAAAATGTAGTTGAAGGGTAGGCCTTCATGCTTAAGCTAATGAATTTAATGAAAAAAATTGCCTTAGCAGTTTAGTAATTACAGCCTTTTGCTCCATAGTCCTTCAATTTTCACAGGTTAAATAAATGTAAATGGACAAACTAACATAATTATAGATACAATAATTCTTTTCAATTCGTAAGTACTTAATGACCGCTCAAGGGGGCACAGTGGCTCAGCGGATAACCACATACCTTAAGGATTGAGGGTTCAAATCTTACCTCAGGTCAGTGTGGGTGGAGTTTGCATGTTCTCCCCATGCTTTGCCGTTTTTTTTTCAGGTACTCTGGTTCCCCCCATACGCAGTCTAAGGACATGTGCCATAGCCTTCTTGATGCTTCCATATTGCTCATACTGTATGACTGACTGTGTGATCTCTGGCGCACTGCAATGGGCACACCATCCAGGGTGCACCTTCCACCTTGTGCCCTAAGCACACACTGAATGAATAAATGATGTCTGGCTGAAGTATAAAACGTGTGGACATTGTCAAATGCTGAGCGTCATCCCTCGAAATACTTTGCCAGTTCTTCACTGCAGACTACTTCAGTTGCTGCTTGTTTCTACATCAATCTGCTTTCACTTTTGCCTTCGATAAATAAAAATGCTTGTTTGGGTTAAGGGTTAATGGAACAATCCATTTCTCTGCCTTAAGAAGCTCTTTGGTTTCATTCGCAGTCATTATCTATCTATACTGTGAGGTGCTGTCCTGTTTTGCAGAATTTGCAGGAGTCTGAGCAAATAGTAGAGTTCTACTCACTTTCGCCCTGATACGCCTATCAGCAGTCACATCATCAGGAAACACTTGTGACCCATTTCCAGTGGTATCCATGGCATACCCATGCCATAACACTGTTTGACAGATGCTGTTGTACGCTTTGGATCATGAACCCTTCTTTATCGTCTCCATATTCTTATCTTGCCATCATTTTACTACAAGTAAATCTTGCTTTCATCTGTCAAAATAGTCTTGATTCAGAACTGGACCGTATTTCTTACATATTCTGTAGGTCCAATCCGAGTATTACCAGTGGCTTGCTCATGAGGTAATCGCTGTATTTGCATTCATAAAGGTGTCTTTTGAATGTAGACTTTGACAATACTACTAGTTCTAGAGATTTCTTAACTTGGTTAGATGGTGTGAAGGGGTTCATCTGTGATCATACCCAAACCTGGTCATAAAACTGCTTATCAGTTTATTGTCCAATTGTCCAGCCTGTGAAAATACAAGGACTATGTACAGTAAAATATCTGCAATTCCTAAATTATTTATGCGATACTTTTGTTAAACCTATTACAGTACATTGAAGATGAATGCATCAATAATATCTTGATTACGTTTTTTGATTTCATATTCTTTGTGGTGATGTATAGAGACAAAATGATGAAAACCGCAACTGTCCAAATACTTATGGACCAGACTGTGAATAATATTTTTTCTACTCCTATCAATACTGTTCCTAGTGAACTTTACAAATCTACAGAGCAGAACACCAAAGCAAACAATTAATTAGCAAATACTTTATGTGGAAATTAATGAGAGAGAAAAAGAGATTTTTTTTCCTTCTGCTACATTACGGATATGTTTAATTACCTGCTGCTAAATTAAACTTAAACAGAATTACAATTATCCAGTTTTATCAGTGTGGCAGAGACACTGTTGTATCATTGAAACACTATAAATATAACAGTATAACTATTTAATGTTGTACTTAGACATAAGAAATTGCTTTAGTACGAAGATATTTGAAGTTCTAGGTTTTAATCTATTAGGTTTTATTCTCTGAGCATTTTGATATAAAATTCCCAGAAAATGAGTTGCTTGCTGGTTATTGCCAGGAAAGCTGTGTTGACAGACAGAATCTTTGTTCTCATAAATATGGATTTCGGCAGCATATTGAATTAGCACAGGTTTGACATGTACACGTGTAGTAAATTCTGACTGGCTGTTTCGTGAAATGAATTCATATCAAGTAAATGATCATAAGCCCAGCTGACAGGTAGGGAAATCTTAACCCACCCAAGATGTAATACAAACCAGAAAAGCAGACTCTTGGATCAGCTAAATGTAAAAAAAAAAAAATGTAAAAAAAAAAAAAAATGAAGTAGTATGTCATTTTGATTTCACTTTAAGGTGCAGCACAGATCAGTTTATGAAAGACCAGGTTTTGTTCTAGAAATCAGAAGCATGTTGATATATGACTTGACTATCAATATGGTCCAATATAACATCATGAGCTTTGTTTAGTTTGCATAGTCAAAAAGCACACCTTTCTGTACTGTTTACATTATCCTCTGACATTGAGGCACTCATGGGTAATACTATCTGAAAATGCAGCAGCGAGCTTCATTTGCTCCCTACTGAGTGCATCCTACCTTTCAACCTGCAATACTGCGGGTGCTGCTGTGTGATAAGAGAAAGAACTACTGCTACATGAAGAATTGAACTGACTGTGATTAAACTGAGGAAGAATTCTGACTGTCTGTTGAAATAAATTCAGGGAAATAATGCAGCTGTCAGGGCGGACCACTGGTGCATGATGTTCTTTTGTAGCTTGCCTCCTTGCCAGTGCTCTTACCGTGACAGAGCCATATGCCTTGCAGTGGTTTGTGCGGCTCTATGAGACAGATAAATACAAAAAAAAAAAAACCTAAGGATTACGTGATAAATCCTGGCTAGTTTTTGAGCAGGGCTGCCTCAGTTGTCTGACAGCGGTGTGCAGCACGACACTGTTGTGATAGATACTGTCACGTAGCAAATCATTCATTAATGGTTTGTTGTCCAAGCCTCGTTAACGACCACGATGGCAACATAACTTGCCCTTGGGTCAGTAACTGGGATATATAAGTTTTAACATGGAAATTGTCCAGCATCAAGAAAAGAAAATGGTTTTATTTAAGATGTTAGATTTTAAATGACTGGAATTTGGTAGAGAACTGTCCAAAGAATTATTAAAATCTGGATGGATCTCTAAAGAGATCACTTAAACACTTGGTGAAGTTGAATCATTATACATCAACAGTAGAAATGGTGGCTATATTTAATGGTCAAAATAAGAACATTTCCCACAAACAATGTGATCACAGGATTGGCACTAAACAGTACTGTGGCCATAAGAAATCAAGTGTTTATAAGACAAATCTGGGGGGAAAAAGGCTTCAATTAGTTTAGGGAGTATAAAAATTGGACAATGGTAAAAAGTTATGTGGTCAAAATGATGTGCACATCAGGGTAAGATGGGAAGCGCATGAAGTGATGCACCCCTCATGCCTAGTGACCGCTGTATGAGTCTCTGGAGGCAGTGTTATGGTCCGGGGTTCAATCAATTTGTCAGGCCTAGAAGTTTTGTGGCAATTAAAAATAAGTATCCTGAGTACCTGAATGTATTGAATGACCATGTTATCTCATGGATGCATTTTTTCTTCCCTCATGGCATTGGCATATCCCAGGATTGTAATTGCGAATTAGCATGAGGAATTGGCCACCAAAGTGCACACCATAGTTAAAGCAAAAGACGGTCGAATGAAATGAAATATTAGACCGTGCAACCTTTTTTTGGTCTGTGTGTGTGTGAATGTACAGATCAGAAGCACTCAATTTGAAATACTGTATTCATCTGTGTAAGGATTGTTCAGTCCACCCTGCAACATGAATGCTTTTAAAAATTGGAACGACTATACCACAACTAACCAAAAGGGGGAGACAAAGTCAGATCTGTTTAAAATACTCTCTCTCTCTCTCTCTCTCTCTCTCTCTCTCTCTCTCTCTCTCTCTCTCTCTCTCTCACTCACTCACTCACTCACTCACTCACTCTCTGTGTTCTTTTAAATCAAATTTACTTCAGTTCAAACCAGTATGCCTTATTGACATGGCCATATACACTTACAATATTGCCAAAATTAACAAATGAAAAAATAAAGTTTGGAAAAAAATATAATAGAAATAGCAATAAAAATTAGCTAGGAATATCATTAAATATCCATACATGCACAGGCTGAAAGCAATGTTGCATGCTGCATCACTGTTCTGCCCCAAAATAAACAAATAACTAAAATAAATGAATACAATTATTTTTCTCCAGTTACTGCTTTAACGTGATTGATCTGAGTCACAGTGGCTGGGTGCAAGGTGAAAAAAAAAAAACCCATGGCAAACTGTTTTTGACAGCTGGAATTGGGTGTGCATATACTGTATACACATTTATACATAATTATTATGCAATACATATTTGTGTGTGTTTGAATATGTTGCATCTGTCTAGAAGGCATAGTACTGCTTTGCTGCAATTCTGACACACTTTTTCTCTTCCCATTTCTTTCTGTGTCCTTTGTTATCTCTGTACTAAGAATCACAGATTAATATTGCAACCCTGGCACATTGTCTGCCCTTGTCAGGCTAAAGCAGGGACCAAGGGGACACACACACACACACACACACACACACACACACACACACACACACACACACACACACACACACACACACACACACACATCACTTCACTCCACCTTGCCAACACACCCACACACCCTGCTGCTAACGTGCTCATGCGTCTCATTGGCAGCCAAGTTTGACAGAAGTTTTTGGTCGAATTTTGGAGAAGCCATGGTAATTCTCCATGGCAGCTTGCTAGGATTTTCTGAGGCATGATCCTGAGCTCTGGATGCAGCTTTGTGTGCTTTGCCTAGTTGTTGCTGTCCTCACCGAATGTTAAAACTGCTGCTCTCCTGGTAAAGCTGCAGATTAATCCTCTACTGTTCGGAAATACACACACACACACACACGCACGCACGCACGCACACACACACACACACACGCACACACACACAGTGATATACAAGCAGTGACTAAGCTGTATACATATATACATGAATCCTTCTGTTGCTCTTTCACACACCCACTCTTTTTCTTTGCAAGGCTGCTGAAGGGAGCCACGTAATCTACTGCAGCGCAGAGTTCAGATCAGGGGTTCATTTCTGAGCTCACTTTATAAACATTGTGAAGCATATAATATCAATACAGGATTTAAGACTTTTCAGTGGTCTAGACATTAACTCATACAGTCAGAAATCACGGATATGTCACAAAGTGAGTAACACCACAGTCAATCATCGTGCATCACTGATCCGAATGCTCACACATACCACACATAGGCAATAGCACAAAATATCATAATACTTGCTTTTTCAATATACGTACATATACCCAATGAAATTTACACATACACTCAGTTCCTAGTTTATTATATGCAGCTAGAGTACCTGCGCTCACTGGCTATGTTTTAAGGGGGTCTATGTAACTGTATAAGCACTTTGTACAAGTATAGACTATAGCTGTTTTTTAGTGCTCCACTACACTTCCAGGGGAAATCTGTGCTTGTCAAAACATTGTTGCAATGTTAATTGTAAAATGTTACAGATGTCAGGACAATATTTCTATTAGGTTGCATTGAAAGGTTAGAATCTGAAAAGATTTGATGAAATTAGGTTAATCCAGCATTGATTACATGATATAAATAACATTAAATAAATAACCCTAACACAATGTTGCAAATACTGTACGTCTTTAAAACAGTTATGTCTGGCATTTATTTTTGTCTCTCAACTGGCCAAAACAAAAAGTCACCAACTGGTTCATAACTTAATATGGTTCAGCTGTAACAATTTTTTTTTTTTACTCTAACTGACACAGTAAGTAGCTTCTAATTTCTTAAACCATGTCAGAAGACATATCCTGTTTTTACTCTGTTTCACAAGGGTCAAGTTATTGCGCCAGACAAAGAAAACAACTAAGGAGATTGCTGAAACTACTAATTGAGTTAAGAACTGAAAAACGCATTATTAAAATCTGAAAGGTTAGTGGTGAACCATCTTTGAGAATAAATGTGGTAGGGAGAACGAAAAAGGTTTGGTGAAATCAAGTCATAAAAAACAAACAAACAACAACAACAACAACAACAACAAAAAATACAGTAGAACTCATAGCTAGGTTTAATAGTGAACATGAGAGTATTTCTATATATACAATTTGAAGAGAACATAAGGGATTGGGACTTAACATCTGTGTAGCCTTAAGGAGCCACTTATAAATGAGGCTAATCAGAAAAAAGGCTTCAGTTTGCTAGGGAGTATAAAGAATGGACTGGTCATGTGGTCTGACGAGTCTAGAGTTACATTGTTCCAGAATGATGGCTGCATCAGGATAAGAAGTGAGGCGGATGAAGTGATGCACCCATCATGTCTAGTGCCTAAGGTACAAGCCTGTGGGGGCAGTGTTATGACCTGTGGTTGCTTTAGTTGGTCAGGTTTAGGTTCAGCAACATCATGGGCCTAAAAAATGAGGTCAGCTGACGACCTGAATATACTGAATGACCAGGTTATCACATCAGTGGATTTTTTTTTTTCTTTCTGCTGGCACGACATCTTTGGCATGTGCTGGGGTTGTGACATTGCATAAGCTTATCGAAATGATGCCACAGTGAACGTGTGCCATAATCAAAGCCAAAGGTTGTCCAAAGTCATATGAGAGTGGGTGGATTTTTTTGTGCAGTGTGTGAGGCGACAACTGTAAGTCTCTTCATCTCACTTAATATCCACTACTTTTGTCCATTCCCTTTCCTGTCAGTAGGCTACCTCATTGTGCTTGCACTATTTGCAAACTGCTAAAGAGAAGAACCCTCCTGAGTAAGAAACAACAGACTGCTTTCCATTGCCCTGGATTTTTTGTTTTTGTTTTCGATCTTTGAAAGAGTTTGAAACAGTACATTTGTCTAGTTACAAAAGGATGATGATTTGATGGATCTGTTACAGGTCTTATTATTAACAATTATTACATTTGATCAGTTCATATTAGTTCATAACATGCCTGGTCACACTGCACTCTTATACAGTAGGTAGTCAGCATGTTTAAATATCTGGTATTAATTATAGCCTTGTAAAATTGTGATTTTGATGAATGTACAGTTTTATTTACATGGCTTGCCACAAAAGGGAAACAATATGTGACCCCATAATGACCATTTAGTCAGTGGGTTAACAAAGTGTATTGACCTGCATTTGTGTTGTACGTTATTCTTTGGGAAGATAAACGGTTCTTTCTTTGAGCAGATACAGCATTGTAGATTAACAGTACCTGTGTTTGCCAGGGCCCAGCAGAGTGTAAAAATGTACGTTCCCCACATCATTCTCCTGTTGAAGTTTAAAAACAATGAGGTGGCTGTGAGAAGAAAACAAGCCAAATAAAATGAACTGGTTCCGAGCGGCAGGAAATTTGTCTCTGCCAGAAGACGCTTTATGTGTCTGTCGTCCCGTCTGTGCAATTTTTTTTTATCCCTGCTCCATCACTTACTCACTCCCTTATTCTTTTTTTTATCTCTTCTTTTATACAAACTTTATCCTTTCTTTTTCCTTTTTTTTTTTTAGAGATGTTTGTGAATTTGTGAAAGCAGCACCTATAGATGAGGCAGAGATTGGAAACGCTCATGGAGGTCATGAGAGATTTAGAGATGGTATCAGAAGATCAGATCAAGATTTTAGGTACAGACATATTAACAATATTAGCTGAAGCATGTGAATATTTTACTGTGTCAGTAACAACCAAGGAGCCAAAACAGGTCAAAACAGGATTATTGGTTGTGCAGAATAAGAGAACACAGTTATAAGAGTCAAAACTACCTTTATTTCCCTATATAATTTTATGCAACACTATTGCACTTACTGTATCCCAGTGTTTTACTAGTGCTTGGATACCCTCAAGGTAAAAAGTTTTTTTCAGTACACCAGAGTTATGATTGGGCTGCATTCTTCACTTCTGATATGCTGGCCTCCCAGGAACTCCCTTAATGTGGCCAAGCATGTGGCTTGGAAATGGCTTGGAGCGGGGGTCAAGACTGACCCCAGGATTTGAGGATTTGCCCATTTAAATGTTAAGAGTCTCATCAGCATATTGCGCTTGAAGTCACTTTCATTCACCAGAAATTTAATCACAAGTCCCAGTTTAACTTGAACGGCCCTTTTCAGAAAAATGGAAGCAATGAAATAATTTTTACAGAGGCTTATTGTGTGCAGCAAAACTAGGCCAAGAGACTAAGGACTGTCACCAAAGATCAAATTCAGTGGACGCTGTGAAAAAACATAAAACCGGCTGCCATAGGGTTGAACTTGTTTTTTTCAGGATGGCGTTTGAGGGTGCCTTGTTTTGTCATGTCCCTCACTGCATCTGTCACAACCGCATTGAAGTGCACAGGGAGAATGCAAGACGCTCCCTTCTACCTTCTTTTCTCATTCTGCTTTGTGTTCCCCTGTTCTTCTTGTGTTCTCCTTATTTCAAACAAACACGTTGTCTTTGATCATCTCCATGCAGTGAACGTAGCTCATGGATTATGCTACAATCATTATAACATGGTTTCATCAGCTGTATGTGTTGAGATCAGTGGGAGATGATTAGTTAGGATTTCACAGGGTGAGATGTGTGAATAAGAGAGAGGAGAGTGCTTCAGTATCAAGGAAACGAAGGGCATGTCGTTTCTCATGCTGGGCAAGATAAACAGAGGGACCGAACAAAATGAAGGACAAATAAACATGATCTCTAACAGCATTAAAAATTCAGCAGACAGAACACTCACCTCTCCAGCTGCCAAGATTCAAATGAGATATGGTGATATTTACAATGAAGGGGCAAATTCCCAAAATCAAGGAGTATGCGTGAATAAAGAAAGGAGCCAAAGTCGCTTGTCAGGTTTTTTTTTTTTTCTTTTTTCTTTTTTTGATCCTGCTGGCAAGGTCATACTTTCAGCTCTTGGTCCTTGTTTGCAGCCACAACAAACCCAGTCTTCTCATTATGCACCTCAGGTTCCTTTGGGAGTGTCTTTTTTTACCCTTATATAAAAATGCACTTTTTACAGCTTTGCAGAACAACACGTCAACCTCTCTCTCTCTCTCTCTCTCTCTCTCTCTCTCTCTCTCTCTCTCTCTCCTTTCTATTTTACACTCTGCTTGTTTTTTTCTCCTTTTCTCCTTCTCTTAAGCAGTGGAAGCCATTAGACAATTGGGATGGCTCTGGCTCGTTCCCCAGTTCCCTCATTAAAGGTTCGCTGAGCCTGTAGCTGTGTGTGTGTGTGTGTGTGTGTGTGTGTGTGTGTGTGTGTGTGTGTGTGTGTGTGTGTGTGTGTGTGTGTGTGTGTGTGTGTGTGTGTGTGTGTGTATATACACCAAGGTCACTATCTATGTACATTACAGATTTCACTTGCATGTTTAAGTCACCCAGACCTCCTTACCAGAGTAAACTATAACTCGCTATATCTTACTGTTATGATTTTATTAGTTATTTAACTAAACTTACCTGAATGTCATCATGAATCATTTTATATTAGAGTGCTGTAGTACAGTTTATGTTCTTTTAATATAGACTGAATGTGTTCTTTGTATGATGCTGCACATTTCTAAAGCTCTGGAGGTGCTATATTTAACCATGGTAGTCTCTAAATGGGTTAGACAGCTGCAGGAAGTCCAGGTTATACTCACTCAGGTGTTTATAAAAATGCCATAGTCAGATACTATCCTCTATCACATAGCAAACTAATGGCCATTGACTCTTTTGCTGCAGTCTGTTCTACTCTTGGTGAGTCATGACATGATTTAGGACAGTGTCCTTTAGGGCTCATTGCCCAGAGTGGGGACTAAGCATGCATGGAGCAAAGGCGTAACTCTTTGGTGCATCTTGTTCTTAATCAAAACAAAAAAGTCAAAAAGTACATATCCTATATGGACAAAGTATGTGGGCATCAGAGTGTTGATCGGCACATTCCAAAACCATAAGAAGGGGTAGCTCAGTGGTAAAGGTATTGGACTCCAGTTTGGAAGGTCCTAGGTTCAAACCCCACAACCACCATGTTGCCACTGCTGGGCCCTTGAGCAAGACCCTTAATCCTCAATTGCTCAGACGTATAAGGAGATAAAAATGTAAGTCGCTCTGGATAAGGGTGTCTGCCAAATGCTGTCATGTAAATGTAAGAGCATTACTATCGCATTGTTCCCTTTGGCTGGTGAGACCACTTAGCTGGAAAGGCTTTCCACTAGGTCCTGGAATGTGGCTGTGAGGATTTTTGCTCATTCAGCCACAACAGTCCAAGAGTACTCAAAGGGTGCACCATGATACAGCACCCCAGGAGGCCTTGCTCAAAAGCCCAACAGTGGCAGTGTGTCAAGGCTGGGATTTGAACCCCTGAGCTTCTGATCAGCCACCACTGCTCCTTGCATGGTACATTCATGTTGTGGAGAAATGGTTTGAATGCTTCTTTACCCTAGTGAGAGGCAAAAATGAGTAATGGTGAGATTTTACATGCAATTATTAAAGGGTATTCTGAAAATAAAAAAGAAGCTGAAATTTCCTGAAATTTGTGGCAGAAAGTCTGCAAAACCTGTTAATGGCTTGGAAAGTCAAATCATCATATGCAGGAATAAGTGTATTAGTGTATGTGTGTTGGAGATCAGCGATTAAGGAAGTGTTGAGCTTTCCTATCCCATCTCACTTTATTCAGATTACCTTCTATTGAGTGAGGCTAGGATCCTGCAATAGAATACCTCTTCTACTTAAGATCTTACTAATCCATTTTTTTTTTCACCCATTGTCCTCATAAAGAAAGCAGGCTGGCAAGAAGAGATGAATGAGATGACGGAGAGAGTGTGTGAGTTGTGTTTCTGTTTTTAAGGTTAGCACTGAGACCTGGCACCTCCCGCACATAGCAGTCTCAAGGTTGATACAGTTCCTGATTATGCAGCCTCTTTAATCTCTTTCTCTCTTTCTTATCTCACTGTCTCACCTCTACGGCAGTTGTATGACAAAAACACCCATGTTTAGAGTGTATGTAAGTGAGTACTCTGCTTTGTTTTGGTGACCTTGTTTTTACTGTTTGTGTATTTTGTTGTATCATTTATATGGATTTTATGTAACATGTTATATACATATATTGTGATTTATATGCCTATATAGAATTTATATTTTGTATATATATATATATTGCTTATTCCTATTGCCGATATATAATTATCTCAAAGGTTGTGGTAATCATAAGAATGTATTCAACCTGAATAACTACTGTTCTACACCCTCAAATGTTTTTATAGAAATTGTTTGTTTGTTTGTTTGCTTGTTTGTTTGTTTGTTTGTTTGTTTGTTTGTTTGCTTGTTTGTTTGTTTGTTTGTTGGGCTCAAGTGAAGTGAACTGTTTCACACATCTAAATAATGCCAAAGATGTGGAGACACTTCCTGTAGAGTGGCATGTCAAAATACAGGATGGTTCTGATCTGCTTGAAATAAAAACCTGAACTCATACCATCACTTGAGACAGCAGGTTGGACATCCCTGCTTTTAAAGCAAGCTTCTGTAGTGACCTCTTATAGCCACTTCAGTTAGTCACGATGTGGAATAATAAGAACGATGATTCAACAATAATAAGAGGAGAAAAATGGTTATAGTACAGTATAATGGTATTTATATTTTAAAAAAAACTGAGTTCAAAGCATGTCCAGCTGTCTTACATCACCGTTGACAGATAAGAGGTGTGATTTAAAATCATAGGTTCAAGATGGAATATGGAGGCAGCCAACAAAAATAATCCTAAATGATCGATGTCACGCAGTTTCAGTTTTCATTTTGAATAATACAGTTTTCTTCATAATCAATTAAAAACTACCATTTCAGTTATGCAGTATATATTTTACAGTAATGCTAGGAAAAGTATGAACGCCATAATTGTATTTTTTAAGTAAGTGTGGCTGAGTGCTGATTAAGCGTGCTTCAAATAGTGAATTCTTGTATTACAATCAGTTAGCCTCCCCAATAGTGAATTAAAAAATTGTTCTTTAACAAACCTTCACTGAAGAGTGAATCCTCCTGTCCTCTAATTTTCTTTAACCTTCTGACATATGAACCAAACCGGTGCACATCTGTTCCACACCATTTCATGTAATCACCATTACTACACGCGTCATTAACATAGTTTCTTAAGGGTGGAAACTTAACCCACCTCTCGCATGACATATGCACATATCAATTTAAGTTCCAAAAAACAGTCACCAGGTCAAAACATTTATAAAACGCAGGTAGTTGATAGTGATAATGATAATAAAGCACATAGAAATGGAGTGCCATAATGTACAAGATTGTAGGAATTCATGCTTTTTATAAACAGTCATAAGTTTTCATAAGTTTTCTTTATGAAAAATGTGTTCTAGTTTGAGACATTGTTTTTCTTCTTAAGAACGGCTTTATTTTTCAAGTGCATTTGTTTTCGATTGGGAAACCATCTCGCACTGCTCCCTCTTGGAGATCTGGTGTCCTTCATGTTACCCCATGCTGCTGCAACTGATTGGAAGTTAAACATTGCTCAAGTTGAATGATTAATCCATGAACTGAAGCTCAATAACCCATGAATTTAGGCTATATTTAAGACTTCCCCAATCATGAGCTTGTGCATGTTCAACTTCACTCTTCCCTCACTACCTTGGGGACTTTATGCTCTTACACTACAAAAAAATACAGGAACAAGGGTAAAAAGCCACAATGGGAAAAAAAACAATCCAAACAAATCTCAAGAGAATGTTTTTTACCCTATATCAGGAAAGTGGAGACATGAGAGTAGAATACAGTATGTTCTGTGTGCTGATGCTCATGCTGTTGTATTCTTAAATCGGATTGGTCAGAAGATGCTGATAATTGGTGGAAAGGCAACAGCATACCTACTGCTACTACTGTATGTCTACTGCATTTCAAATCCCAGGTTTAAGGTTTAATGCACTCATTCTAATATGTGATTTACCTGGGGCTTTATGGGAGGTCATCTTAACCTAATAATAAACAGATAAAAAAATGCTTAAAAAAATTATTATTATTATTATTATATAACAACAATAAAAAAGTAATAAAAAAAATTATACTTCTGGGTTTTTAACCAGAAATGAGAAATGACAAGCTTGTGTTTTTGTAAAGAGGAAAAAAGTAGAGATGCTTTTGGGAAATATACAAATTATAAGAGGAATCTCACAAATGTTCCAAAAACAGCCATTTACTATTTGAATTTTTTGATAGATGTACTTCAAACAAAGTTAAATATTTTATCTCTATGACAAAGATCTCTTCCAACATGAGAAGTGGCCAGTTGGAGGATTCATTTTTTTTTCCTTTATACCTTCTAAAAACATGAAAAACATTTTAATGCAGGCTGCTGTGATGTTTCTCCCATAACCTTGGGCTGATAATGGAAGCTGTTGGCCTTGTGGATGAGATTGAGGCTCCCGATCCAGCAGCTCTCAACAAGCAGTTTTAAGTGCTCTCATACCAACTTCAGGAGCATGATGACCCATTAAGAGCTTGGCCTGAGACAGAAAAAAGGGGAGAGAGTGGAGACAGCATATGAAGAGAGAGAAATATTATAAATACAAGAAAATTTTCTGTTCATAGAGTACAGAATGTTCTGGTGTTGTTGTTTTTTTTTTCTCCCCTAACACAGTGATCACCTATCTCTCTATGTTCTCTTTTCGATTGACTTTATATTAAAAGATGGATTAAATTGCTAATTTTAATTAATTCTTGGTGATGTTATCAGAATTGGCCCTGTCAATAAAATATGTCATTTTAAACACTATCTTCAAGCTGATTTGTGAAATTTACATGATGTAGGAACAACACTAGCTAGGACAGGGAAAACCATTAGGAGAACAAATTCTGCTGGACTTCTACTAGAGGGAAGGAACAAACACACAAACAACATGTCAGTACATACTGCATATACTGCTGTGGACAACCAGGATTCACATTTCATTTGTGTTAATGAACACTTATTCTAATACACCAAAAAGATAAATAACAGTAAGGGGATCATGCTCATGGGTATACAGATGGAAGTCTGCTATGTGCTGGTGCAGTAACAATAAATAGGTCCTGTATGCAACATCATAACATTATCAGAATGTTTTCAGCTTTAAATTATTCAGCAGTTCAAAGCCAAATATGCTGCTGTTACCAAGGATAGACTAGCTGCACTGTGTATGTGTAAAGAATGCAGAGGTGTCAGTGGCCCTTAATTATTATTATTTTTTTTAAATATATTACAATAAATTAGGTCAATTTCAAATAATCTTTGCAATTGATTATTTTGTTTAATTCAAGTTTTTGAAATGCATATATTTATTTATGCAAATCCAGTTGATAGACTTAGCGAAACTAAGGGGGTCCATTTGTCAACATGCATATGTATGTATGCTCTTTGGAACATATTATACAGTATATATATGTTATCAAAAAAAATAAAAATAAAAACATTTTTATTAAATTTATAAAATTAAATCTGAATAAAATCTTATGAAATTCCACTATTAAGAAAACAGCCTTTTTTAAATAAAAAATGGAAAGGATATGTAAAGTTATAGGTCAACTAGAAACAAAGATTTCTGTTTCGGAATATTAATATTCTGATTTACTAATTCTGATTATGAAAAAATATTCTAAACATTCACTGTGGTTTAACGTGTTTCCACTCTAGTAAGTGTGGCTTTTAAATTCTTTTTTTAAATTCGACATGTACATCATAATGACAAGTGGCATTATACTGAATGTCAGCAGTGACATTCAGTCCATCAGCATAATTACAAGTGTGGTGTTGCATTTATGCAACAGTTTTATAAACAAGACACAATATGGCTAATGAAAATAGTTCCTAAAGAAGCCACAGCTAGAGCATTGAGTGTTGCTATGCCATCCAAAGACTGACAGCTGTTTGTAAAACAGTTAAAATGTAATAAGAGTTTTAATGTAAAGAACTGTTGCTAACAAGTGGCATGATCAATGAAATGTACCTTTGCTGTTATACCAGTGTAAATATGAGCACCCTTGGACAGGTACTGTCTGGTCAAATTATTGTCCTGGAAATAAATTATCTATTAATTAAAATACTGTATATCAAAAAACAAGCTTCACTGGCATGAATAACAAGACATCACTTTTCCAGTTGCTGAATTTCAGAAACGTGCAAATGGACAATAATAAAAAAAAAAATATATAAATGTTTTTCTGACTTTTTATTACCAACTTGGCAACTTGTGTTCAGAGAGGCCCTGTATATTACATTATCCATTGTAGTAAAGTAACCTGTGGAGCTTTAAATGTTTTTATTACAATCTCTGCGAGGCTTTTGGCATTTTTTGGTGTTTTTTTTATTTATTTATTTTTGATATTTTTAATAATGATAATGATGTTATGGCAGCACTTTAGAGATCACCACCCACCAGCAACAACACATAACATGTCACGGATCATTATTGACTGGGTCTCTTATCACCCTTTTTAGCACTGCATATCTTTATATAACTTAAATTGAGATTGTGAATAGTGTTAGTTGATGTGCCCTCCGAAGTTCTGATCATAGCCTGCATGTTTTTGCCTCATTGCCACAGGACACAGTTCTTGTTTCCATGTGTCTTTGGTAAAGTTTCTGCACTTTGTTTGATTAAAGAGATCGCACTTGCATCCGCCTGCGCCTTCAATCCCTGACAAGTGATAGATGAGGTTGGGGAGAGGGCGACATGAAACATTGGCTAATATTATTTTTCTCTGCTTGCACACAGATGGTGACATGGTAAAAATCCCAAAATGTTAAATTATTGCATTAAAAAAAGATTACAGAAAAAAAGGTTGGCCTTATGCTCAGTGTTCCTGGGATATGCTCCAGATCCACCAAAACTCAGATAACCATAAAGTCATCAAAGCATTATGAGATGAAAAGATTTTTTTTCTTAATTTATACTCCTGCTTCATGCACATTATGATGAGAGGGATAAAGATATAAAGTTTTAAGTATAAATTATAATTTGTGCATATTATGTTATCGACAAAATCTACCCATACTAAATACGTAAAACAACAACTAAGATTAAAAATGTAAGACAAGCTCTGATTTTGTATGTGAATGTGTTTGTGTTGCATAGGTGTATAACAGTGCTGGCCAGCAGGCCTGTCCTGTCCTGTCCTGGGCTCAGTCTGCCCAGAAATGAACGTTTGACTGGCAGATAAAACATTTGGCAGCTTTGCAACGTCCCTCATGCCCCACCTTCTGACTCTTGGGATAGCCCTGTTTGTTTTCCCACTCTGTTCCAACACTTCATCCCTCTCTAGAGAAGACCACCTGCCAAGTCACCATATCACAAATTGAAGTAAGTTTGCAGCCTCTTTTGGAGTCCAAGCTTTCTCCACTTCATGGTGTTAAACGTTCCCATTTGTCCTCACTCTGTGTAGTTTCTGAGCAGAAATTGCTTAGAAATTGAGTATCAGTTCGATATGAGATAAGAGCCGCTGATAATCAGCTCCCGCTGTCTGTGGCATCTCTCCAATCATGCTTTTTGTGCCCAGTTGCTTGGAAACTGTGCTCTGAAATTGAGCCAGGAGAATAAGGGTACATTGTATCGCTGAATAGCCGAAAAGTCTTCCATGGCTACTTTCTGTACTCAGTAATTCTGACCAGATTGCTTTTATCACCCAATATGATTTAACTGGGATTTCAGCTTTTTGTGTATGCACTTTGGTTTGATTTGAATAAGCACACACGGGCAACACAAGTAGCTTTCGCTTTCCAATTTTCCACAATTTGACTATTATTATTTCAATCGTTGTATTTCAAAATGACACAGGTATGTATTCACCTGGGAAAGTAGTATGCACTATAAATTAAATACTTGAGATAGACACAAAAACACACATACAGAGAGAGAGAGAGAGAGAGAGAGAGAGAGAGAGAGAGAGAGAGACAGAGACAGAGAGAGCAGAAAATTCATAATGTATAAAGTTTGAATTTGTTATATTTGTGGATATTTCATATTTATGAGAAACAAGGTCTTGTTTTGGGATTATGTGGAAGGTCCAGCTGACTTAAATAAACAAGATTTTTCAGTGAGTTTAATAAATCATACATGAACTAACTTTTAATATAGGATCAATGCTAACAATCTTCATGATGCCACACACACACACACACACACATACACACACACACACACACACACGCACGCACGCACGCACGCACACACATGCACACACACACGCACACACACACACACACACACACACACACACACACACGCACGCACACACACACACACACTACAAACTATTGCCAGTAGTCAAAAACCTTGGGCCTCGTTATTCCTGTGCAATGGAGTGTAATGATTAGTTGACACAATAATTATGAAAAATCAATGTCAGTGCATCAAAAATATAGAAAGCATTTTTATTCATAGGCCACTAATAACCAGCAATATATACAAGTTTTAGTTTAAAAGTGCATATGCATTTATTTCTGCATAGAATATAAAACAAGAGAAAAGGTTTTAGGAGCATACGAATACTGATCACATAGTACCGTGTGCAAAAATACATTTCAGGCAATCCAGTTATCACAGATGTTTACATAAAAAACACGAAATAAAATGCGAAAACACTTTCTTTTACAACATGAGCCTCTTTCAGATGTGCATTTCTTTCCATAAATCTGACCGACGTTTAAGTGGTCGACTTTGCTCATTCCGTTCAAGTCGATCTGCAAATCTTCATAGGTTGGCCCTGGTAACATTTCAGGACAATTTCAACATAGGAATAATCTAAACACGTGCAGTAACATTTATGGATAGCCACACCCAAGTTTGCACATTTCACAAAAAGCTGAAAAAGTAGGGGATCTTATTGTCAGGTTAGGAAAATTCCTCTCCAAATGAGCTACGTTTTCTCATCTTGAGAAAAAAAAAAAGAATGAATGAATCTTAATGGATGGAAAAAACGACGGTAAGTGAAAATATGGGTTTGTTCATTTATTCTATATTATGATGTTGAAATTAAGGTAAGTAAATCATCTTAAAGAGCATTCCGTAATGAGAAAGCACATAGACTTCGCCATAGCCACTTTAAGCAAAGCTGAAAAAGTTCCATTCCAAAAAGAAAGTTGTGTACAGTATGTAACATGCCACACATCATTAACACTGTCAACGACTTTTTAGACATTTTGAAAGATGAGATATTTACATTTAAAATGCACAGAACTGGTCTCTGTTTAGTGATTGCTCCTGAATAATTTTAGATCAAGCTCGGGAGACAGGTGGAGTTCCAAGTTCACAATTATTTGGACAGGCTACAATAGCAGAACAACACATCAGGTTCCACTCCTGTCACTCAAGAACAAGAATCTGAGACCACCACGCTGAGAATCTGAGACTTACGCAAACTTGACATTGTCAGAGTGGTCAGCACTGTCACCTCACACCTCCAGGATTTTGGAAATCTCCCCTCCAGTCCTGTGCGCGTGAAGATTGAATGTTCTTCTCATGTTTGGGCGACTTCTTCCAGGTACTCTGGTTTTCTTCCATAGCCCAAAGATCTAGCAGTCTAGGCTGATTGCTGCAAGCGAGTGTGTTTGTGTGCCCTGCGATGGGGTTGCACTGCATCTGGAGTTAACCTGCCTTGTGCCCTAATTCAAAATTCTGAAATGAATGATGAATGAATAATGAACCATTATTGAAATGAATAGTCAATGGATCATTAAACAATGGTGGTGAAGGAAAAATTCCCTGACAGAACTATAGGGAGAAACCTTGAGAGGAACCAGACTCAATAGGGAACCCATCTTCATTTGGGTGATATCAGTTAGTAGGGATTGACTTGCACTCATAATCAATCCCTGTGTGACTGATAGCATTCATGTTGTGCGCTATAAGAATTTATCCCAAGTAGCATAGTAGTGTAGTGGATAACATTGTGACCTCAAATCTCCAGAGTCGAAGGTTTGATTTCCACTTAGGGTCTGCATGCATGCATGCTCTCCCTGTGCTTGGTGGGTTTCCTCCAGTTTCTCAGATTTCCTCCCACAGTGCAATGGCATGCAGATTAGGCTAAGTGGCATTATCAAATTCCCAGTAGTCTGTGTAAGTGCTTGTGCCCTGCAATGGATTGGCACCCAGTCCATGGTGTACTCCGCCTTGTGCCCTGAGCCAGGATAGGTTCCAGGCCTCCCACGACCATGTACAGGATAAACAGTGTAGGGAAAGTGAAAGAATTTTTCCCCTAGACAACTGATAAAAAGAGAGGAGTATACAATTCACACGGTTAATAAAGTCTTGAGTATGACTTCTAAAGAAGCCGCTATGGACTGCAGGTCCCTCAACATCTGTGAGAGAGAAATACATCATTCATTTAGTATGTCAACCCTTCAAATGCCAGAGTGCACAAGCTTTCTAAGCCAAATCAAAATGTTAGCTGCTGTTTTTCTTTTGAACCTGTCTCCTGTAGTATTTTTCTCTTGTGTCCACTTTGCACACACAGGCTGGTGTGTGTGCAAAGTGGAGTTTGATGTATAGAGTGTCTGTGTATCTAACGGTCATTTCCACTTTAAGCCATTAAGTCCCCCACCTCCTCCCTCCTGTTTCATCTGTGTCCAATCCAGAGCTGTCTAATTTAAACGTAATGGCCAATTTGAATCACTTCTTTGCCAGAGCAGCGGCTCCTTTGTGTATTGAAGAGGCCATCACACTGACACGCAGAACTTGACAGCTCAGCCATCGAGCGCTCACACTCACTCGCTGATTTGCCTTGGCCAGACGCCCAATCAAATAAAGCCCTCTGAAGAGTCTCTGAAGACACATCGCACCTTACTCACTAACCTGTTTCAAATCTTTCAGTTTGTGTTCCATTAAAACACCCATAACCAATAAACTTTATGGTCTCTGCACAATCTTTTCTCTTTGAAATCGTCTCTCTTTGTGTGGCAGTGATTGAGACAGTGGGGGAGACAGAGACAGAAACTCAGTCATTCGCCAGATGTGGTGAATTTGCCTGTGCTGTCAGTCTGATGCCTCACGGCATATTATGTATGAGTGTTGTGCTAGATTGTCTTCCTTTGTTTAAAAAATGATAAGCTGTCATATTAAAGGGAATGTGAAACATTTGTATCAAAGGGATGAGTGATTAAACATGAAAAGATCTGAGTTGCTCCTTAAAAAATACCAAAGCAGCTCTCTTTCTTTTCTCTGTGGCAGGATGTCAGGCTTTATGATGAGTTCTAAGGAGATAGCAGTGTAGCGAGTGTCTCGGCTGATGAACAGTCATTGCAAAATTACGCCTCAAGTCTCACAAAATTGCACGTTGTGGGTTTTATCCTCTTTCTTGCTTTGCAGCATGGATTTGATGTCTTAAATTCAGGCCGTTTTGCCAGCAGTATTCAAGCATGAACTCCAATTTTCTCTTCATAAAAGGATTATGCCTGCAGTAGTATTACTATGCTCCTGATATGCACCTTTCAGTTATGAAGCACAATTGCTCACTGATTTTCTGGCTTTAGACTCAATTCGCCATGAACTCAGAACTGCCTTGTTGTAATAGAAAAAAAGAGAATATAAACAGGGTAGCGAGGTCAAAAGGTGAAAAGGTCTCTATGATCCTACGATTATTATGATGTTAATCTACTGACCGAATCAACTAAAACACACTAAACACTACTCTGCTTTACTGCTGAATGGTCCTGTGTCTACCAAGGGAGATCAAAACCATGAACGCTTTGAGAAATTCCCATCCCAGACTTTTTTCAAGTGTTGCATTTGGTGTGGGTGTCTCAGGAGTTGCCCCTGTTAAGGCCTCAGCATACAGTATATAGATACAGAACATTCAGTAGATATAATATTCGGTTAGCTTCTATGCATAATATAAGCATATCGCGTGGAGGTCCGCTTGCTGCATGGATAAGCACATTACATGACCAAATCTGTGGCTGTTTGTTACAAAGTTGGCATCCTAAAGCGGATTCATTCCAAGACAGATGACTATGAGAAATGGGATTCTTCTTCCTATAGTCATAGTCAAAGAAATTGGCTTAAAGGTTTAATACTGTTATCTGCTATATCTCATATATGAGAGCACAGAGTATGTGAAAAGGAGTAGTAAGCTTTGTGAAGGTGGTTTTGTTCTTCCTGCAGGTTTTGTCTGTGCGTGGTGTGTGCTGGGGCGTTTAACCTTAGTTTGATATTCAGTGTAAAATGGATAGATGGATGGATGGATTGTCCTGCTTCCTCTTCTCTTCTCTTCTCTTCTCTTCTCTTCTCTTCTCTTCTCTTCCCTTCCCTTCCCTTCTCTTCTCTTCTCTTCTCTTCTCTTCTCTTCGCTTAACAACTGGAACATTCATGGCTTTGCTGCCATAATAGAAGATGGAGTATCTTACTTCAATAATGGTCAGGTATGGCAGCCTAACTAGCTGGAGGTTTGCCATGGACTCTCCTGTACAGCTATACTGTGAAGCCAGTCTCCACCTTCCATCTTTGATCTCAGCAGATGTTTCACATTAGGGGCCAATCTCAAAGACAGCCTCCACCCTCACACACACACACACACACACACACACACACACACACACACACACACACACACACACACACACACACACACACACACACACACACACACACACACATCCATCACACTGGCTCTTTCCACACCGTCACATAGAAATTTGAGAACAATCAGGCTTAGTGAAGTCTGTGTTCTCCATGTGCTGTGAATGTGTGCCTGCTGCAGGTAACTCTCTGCCACTGACTGATAGCAGTACTGCCTGATTAGCCTGATTCTTCTGGAAAGCCGGCTTTGCCTAATGTTAAAGTAATGGCAGTCTTTGGAAGTAATTATTCCGAGTCAACGAAATTTTATTATTGTGCTCTGTCCTCATTCTTGCTTCACTTTCCCCCCCAGATAGCGATACAGCATGCCAAAGTGTTCAATCACAGTTTTTTTTTTTTTTTCATGTAATGCTTCTCTAATGCAATCACTACCAGAAGTTGCCAGGTACTGCGAAATTGGTTGTTTTACTGAGTGGAAAGCTACAAGAGAAAAAAAAGAAGGATCTTTTTTTTACTGTGCAGTAAGATTTATTCTTAAGTTGGCCACAGGCTAAAGGTGATTTACTATATTTTCCCTCACTTGCTGAGCTGAGCTCTGACTGACAAATGAGAAGGCAAGTCAAACTTCATGCCAACTAATCTGGCATGTCTTTGGGATCAAAATTCTTTCTGCTACTGTTTCCCTTTTTTGCTGCCTTTTCTCTTCATTATATTTCTATATAGTGTTGTATATATACAGTACATATACCAGTTTACCAGAATATACTTAGGATAAAATTAGTCTTTCCAAAAGTTCTTACTGTATGCATTTCTGTCACCTTTAGAGTGCTAGTTAATATCACGAGCAACCAAAGCCACATAAATATAGTTTTCTTGCTCTGATTTTCAAGGACATAGTTTTGCCATAGCTTATGGCAGAAAGCTTTATAATCTTATAATCCACTCTTCCACATTTTCTGAAATATCTACAAAACATTGTTTTTCTCTGAAAATGAAGCAGGTCAGATATTATTAAGTTATGCTTAGACTTTCATTTAAGTTAATGGTTTTGAAGCAGATCAAACACATACACTATATTGCCAAAAGTCATTGGACACCTGATCAGTCTCACTCATACGTGCTTTGTTGTTATAATAGCCACCATTTTTTGGGAAGGCTTTTTGGAACATTGCTGTGGCAATTTGTGCCCATTTAGCTACAATAGCGTAACTGCTATGATGTCAGGTGAAAAAAGCTTGCCAGTCAGTCAGCATTCGACTTCAGTCCAAAGGTATTAGACCTTTCAGGTGACCTCTATATAGACTAGATTGGCTGATCCCAACCTATAGCACACTGTAAGCACCACTGGGTGAACAGTACCATCATGTTAGATAGTTCTGCCTGCACTTTAAGTGAAGCCATGGCTAATGCATTTCATTAGCTTTGTACATGTACTTTGCACATGACAATAAAGTTGAATCTAATCTAATCTAATCTAATCTAATCTAATCTAATCTAATCTAATCTAATCATCAGTATCGAAATCAAAAGGACTGCAGCGTCGAGCTATTAACTGCTGGCATTTTAACAGTTATTACTGGTGTTACAAAGGCATTACGTTTCACATTTATACATTTTGGACATCAGTAAATATTAGGGTTGTACCAAAAGTAACGCAATAACGCATAATCTTTTTTACTGATATAAAACATCAAATTGCATATGTCGGCAGAGTAACTCTATACAAAAGTGCTACCCAATGTATTCCCCATCAAGAGTGATGCACGTGCACCTTCATTGATCCCAACTCTCGTATCCTCTTCGAAAATCCCCTTTGTCACAATTGATGGTTTCTCCTGCTTTAAATTTCTTGATCCATCTGTGCACATGGCTCTTGTCAATTGTGTAATTCCTATAAACATTCTGTAGGGTAGATAATAAACTACAACAAATGTTCATGTTCAAATTTTTAATCCTGCCTTCACTACACCACTAGAAATTTCAGCTGGGCCTTCTGGGGCACTGAGATGTGGAATGCAGCATTGATGATATCTCGCATTCAGATTCATGTGATAGAAAAATCAAGTTTCTATTTTTATGACAATTAAAACAGGAAAAATTATCTATGTGATATGTTCCTTAGTCTGAGCAGTGGATAAATTGTTAATGGTGGTGTAATACAGTACGTAACAGTGTCAAAACCATACAAAATTCAGTCATGAGTCATGAGCTTCTATCATATCATTCCTGTCATTACCTTTTAAGCAGGTAAGAATTTTTTTTTTCTACCTTTCAAGCTGATCTGCTTAGTATGGCTGCACAATTGAAATTAAGCTGCTTATAAGTAATATCTTTTTTTTTTTTAAACTGGATATTTCTGTCCCTTTCTGGAACATTGTAGTGTTTTTACATCATTAACTTGCTGGTCATGTATTGTGTAAATGGATTTAGAAATTCTTTCGCCTGCTGAAACAATATGAGCTCTTTGCAGGACTGCAGGTGATTTAGCACCGGTATGAGAACTGTTTATTCGCTTCTAATGATACATTCTGCTACAAATTGTTAGACATTAAATGCTTTCAAGGGGGTTTAAATCGAGCAAACAGAGTTTGGTTCTTTCATTGATTGCAATCAGAGGGGAGATTGCTACCACTCTGTATGGAGGAAGCACAACAGAGGAATAGGTTACAGGTGGGGGTGAAGATGGTGGGGAGCATGCTCCATTTAGGGACCAGGGTGTGTGTGCCATGAAGAATAGGAAAAACAACACTGATTACACAGAAGATGTGAGGCAGGGTGCTGATGGCAGAGCTGCTAGAGTGATGATTGAGTGATTTACGTGGCTGGTGGCCTGAGAAATGAGGCATGTGCTGGGCACAGGTGGCTAATTCAGCAACACATAGAATTTGGTAAAGTGGCCTCTGGTGGCTCATACTGGAATTTATTCAGTTCCAATACTTATGGTGCATGTTCTTAAATGGATCATCTATACCATGTTGAACTATTATACAGCTTACATATAAATATGAATTTGGTATGTTTTAAGATATGTAAATGCAACCAGTTACGTTTCGCAGGGCAAGTGTTGGGTTGCAGCCAGCCTGTGTGATTGCAGTGTTGGTCTTCAGCCAGCTTGAGTTACAGATGGAAACAAAGTGGTTGTCATAGGCAGAAGGGTGACTGTGTAAATCTGGGAAGGACAGCTGAGGTCTTAAAACACATGGAGCCAGTGCACACCACAATGATGAGAGAGGGAAAGAGAGAGAGGGGCAGAGACAGAAAGACAAAGTTGAGTGATGCTCCATTAATGAGCCTTCTTTGCTCCTGCTATGGTACAGGGTCACATGGGGGCACTGTTATCCTCACTCTGTTTTTACGCTTTGTACTTCATGTTCTTTTGCTCAGATTACAGCCACCTTTACACAGACATATATCTGAGTTTAATGCTTCAAAGGCTCCACCTGTCAGCCTGGTGGAGTTCCATATTAAAGAGAGAGGTGAACAAAATGAGTCATGATCTGAGATAAAGTGTGAGAACAAAAATGTTGGCAGCAAACACAGGTATTGGTGCAATTACTCATGTACTGTATTATGTGTATACTGTGCATTTTCTAGGAAATGGGTAAAGTCATTTATTATTCAAAGTCATTTATTTGGGTCATATTTTTATACAAATAGGTCGCATGATGATCTTCATACTTCCCACTAATTCGGTCCTGGCAGAGTACGTTTTCTGTTTTCTGTTTGTGTGTGGCTGCCAAGTTTGAATTGTCACAATAATTTAATGAAGTGATTTAAGGTAATTATAGGCAAGTGTTGGACTGCAATTTTGTGTGTGGGTGTGCATGTTTTAATCTTGCTTTCCTTAATTGCCATGACCTTAGAAGTGATTATTTTCATTGGCGTCTGGTAGATAACCATGTTTGAATTACAGAAGAAACAGTATGGCCTAGATGGCATTATATTCATGTAAGGAACTTTTCTGCAGTGTGGCTAAATCTTATATTCTTTTATTCAATATAGGACTCACTATTCACACAAAGTGTATTTAGTGCATACTACTGAAGCTTCTGTTTTATTCATATATTATGCTCACCAAAATGTAACAAATGCATATGAGATACCAAGGGGTCATGTGTTTTCTTTTTATCTGTGTTTCTGTAATACCTTAATAGTTTTACCATATTCAAAATGTTAACTCTTAGCATGTTTATTGTACAGTGGTGACGCCATCACTCTGGAATAGGGTCCATCTGAACTCATCAGACCACATGACCTTTTATTATTATTATTATTGTGGCAAAGTCCAATTTTCCTGATTCCTAGCAAACTGAAACTTTTTTCCTGACCAGACTCACCAGACCATGCTCTTACTTTCACTATTGCTACTGTTGAATTTTAATTACAGCAATTCACAGGATGTGTGATTATGTGATCTCCAATCATGGTCATTCTTTATTTTGCCCTCTGTAAAGTTGAGGCTTCAGCACTATCCTTCTTTTAATAAAATGTTGGGTGGTTCTTGATGATGGTCAATAATTTTACCCTTCAGAAACAGGGATGTTTTGCCCATGCAATGTATGTTTTAATTACATTTTCATAATTGAATGTTTAAATTATCTATATTTATGCATTTTCTTACGAACTTGATAATATGAATACAAAATTGTTCCATTTACTTGGTTTTTAAAGTCTGCAATTGCAACTTGAAATTTTTTTTTTTTTTTTTTTTTTTTGGACTGTTAAAAAATTTAGCAGACCAACTAAATGAAGTGACTGGTTTTGTTGTTGAAATCGCATGTCTGTTAGGTAAACCAACTTTGGTGATCATATAGATTTTTTTACTGTATTAGTTTAAAGGTACTGCTCCTATTTCGCTAGCTAATTTCTTGTACGATACAGATTTCTTACAACTAGAACCACCAGATAAGCTACTGCACAGCATTCACTCAAAGCTGAATTGCAGGTGAGGATGATGAAACCTAAGGATGAACAGAAGAAAGCGCATGTGGAGACAGTGAGGTGTTGATGTGAGGATGATCTGACAGTTGAGCAAGTACAGTCAGCCTGATTTTGGGGACAGGGTATGGGACTGTTCCACCTTCCTATCAATCTGTCAAAGAGCATCTGGACAGTCAGTTAAAGATCTGATGCCTAAAACAGAGAAACTTGATCTTAATGCTGTGGGTGGAGATGTGCCGTGAATGGAGACAGACAAATCCACCTGGCATTCATTTAACTGTCAGTTTTTTTTATTAGAAAGGGAAGGAGGCTGGAAAGATAAGAAATGAAACACACAATGACAAACTACAGATGAAAATGAGAAGGAAATCACAACAGAAACATTGAGGGAAGAAAAAAAAATCTCATCAGTCATTTTGACCTTAGATGGAAAATCTCACGGTTTGTGAAATTGCTGCCTTCACCCACAAGCCTGTCACTTTTTTTCTGCACATATGCATACCAAAATATGATGAAAGACTGGCATGAGTGGCTGTGGCATGACATTTGACACTGTAAACTTGAAACCCATTCTGCTGTCACAGACATGCTACTTCTTGGGGTAAATTGCTGTAATTTGTGCTGCGCCTCTCAAAGAGTGGAAGAAAAGCTCCCTCCTGCCAAGGGTATACAATTTTCCAGGAAAAAAAAAACAATCCAAGTCCTATATTTTAAGGTATATGTTTTATGTATACCTAGCAAAATGTGTCTACTGGACATGTACGTTCAACATTATTCAGAACATGATAGTGAAATAGTAAACATGCTAAAACTGATTTTTAGAGAAAAAAATATCATGCAAAAATGAGAATAAGCTAAATAGAGTGATTAATCAAAATCAGTTCCGAAATTATGCCTAAAGATGTACAATTTGGTTCACACCCACACACCAGTGACAGCTTTTAAAAGTTGATTAATAACTTGATGTTCCTTCATATTGCAGATCTTTACTGACATATGAACTGGGAAAGTAATAGTATGAATCTATGTGTTTCTTCTGGAATTAAGTGTGAAAAATATCTGCGCAGATCATTGCTGAAAGGCATCTTAATTAATTGACTATGTAAATAAGTAAAAAAGATTTTCACTTCCACAGGCAAGTTTAAGATTTTCATTTTTGCTTCAAAAGCCAGCATTTTAACATGCATAAGAAATGTCAAACATTTCCAAGCACAGTTTCATATCTTACAATTATTCTAGTAAATTAAATCTCTCAGTGGGATTGCACAGTGGCAGAGTGGTTAACTTGCTACCTCAGTGTTCTGGTTTAGAGCCTAAGCTTGTGTTAGTGTCTATTCCTACTGTTTTCCATGCTATCTTGTATTTGTGTGTGTGTTTTCTTCGCTGAGTTATACAGTAACCTTCCAATGTCTGAAAGCATGACACATGGATTTTAAATTGGTGTGAATATGTCTACATGGTACCCTGTAATGGACTGGTGTCCAATTTGTAGTTGAACATGTCCTTGAGTTCTGTCCTGAAATAAAAAAAGAGAAAAATATTAAAATTCATATAATGATCATGTCTATGAATGCAGATTTTTGTGCCACTCTCTAAAACACTTTTTCAGTTCTCCCACTGGGGGAAACCCTATAGGTTACATGCAGAACAAAGTATTTCCCTATCAAATGTATTTTAGAAGCTAAGCACTGTAATCACATAAAGATCTAACTCATCAACCATATTTATCGTTTTTCAAAATTATTACTATTATTATTCATCTTAGGTTTATATAGTCTTTGTTATAGCCCTTAGGTTTCATCATCCACACCTGCCATTCAGCTTTGCTGTGCAGTAGCTTATATGGTGGCTTTAGCTGTATGAAAAAGAGGATTCCTCTGTGCCTCATTGTTGAGGAGGATTGCTTATTAAGTCCTACCATTCCAGCATTTCTTTTTAACGTGTAACTGAAGATGTCCTGAGTTTGTTTTATGGACCCACGCCTCTTTAAAGAGCGGACAGTAATATGAGGATGTGACCGTTTAAAGAGGCGGAGGACGCGAGCAGTGAAACAGGAGCCGTAACGCTCGCACGATGCATGTTAAATTAATCAGCTCCTCTTCCAATCGTGTGGGCGTGGCTAAACTGATAGGTTCAGCCCTCGTGCGTTGTGATTGGTTGAGAGTTTGCGGGCGGGGCTGTGGACCACATGGAGCCTGAGCTGCTGTGGACCAGGGGATGCTGCAAATCAGAGTTGAATGATGCCGGTCGGAGCGACGCAAACCACCATGTCTTTTCATTTTGAACACTTGGCTTGATTTTTTTTCTTTCCACGGTCTATTGCATGTTAAACTTTACCAACAATTTGTGTTGTGTATACTTAATGAAAAAAAAAGTTTACAATTTAAATAATAATAATTGGTTTATTGATGAAAGGGTTGTGTTTGTAATAGAAAGTGACAGAAATAGTTTAAACATGAAGACACGTCGACGAGAGATGAAACTTTTAGGATGTGTGGATGCAGCTTTTCTCGCCGTTTTCCTTTCATTCTCTGTCGTGGTCGCAAATCCTGTGGTTTATTATGGGCAAGTTGAGGAAAACGCGCCTATCGGCTCTGTAGTTTTGCATTTCGGACACGAATGCAGAGAGTCAGGCTCGTTGGGACTCAGGAGCACTTTACGCGGGGAAAACGCATCGGATTTCTCACTTTTGTACTCATCAGGAACAGGGTTTCTCCTGAAAACCGCGAAAAGTTTGGACAGGGAACTCAAGTCGAAGTATGAAGTGAGAGCGCTTTTACCAGGATGCGCGTTGGGGGCAGTTGATATAAACATCGAGGTCCTGGATAAAAACGACAACCCGCCGCAGTTTCTCACTTCAACCGAGCGCATAGAAATTGATGAGTTAACGGCGGTAGGGAGCGAGCTGCTCCTCCTGCGCGCACGGGACAGGGATGCCGGGAGAAACGCCGCGGTCACCTTCTTTACGGCTCCAAACCCAAACATTCACGTGATTCCTAAAACCGGCCAAGTCGTCTTGGTCCGCTCCGTCCACGCGCCCGCGAACCTGAGCGTCCCGATCTACGCGCGAGATCACGGAGACGCGGCGCTGCTGAGTGAGCCGCTACAGCTGCACATCGGAGTCACCAGCGCGCAAGCCTTTCTACCAGCCAAGGAAAGGATTGCAAGAACTCCGAGAGCTGTTTCCGAGGAGCTCAGCTATACTGTAGCGCTGTCAGAATACGCCGAAGCAGGAGATGTGATCTTCACTGTCCCGGATCAGAAGTTTGAGGAAAAGCGTTTCGAGTCGCTGTCACCGGAAGCGGGTTCAGCGGTGCGCGTGGAGAGGGAAACTGGACGAGTCTACTTAATGCATCAGCTATCTTCTTCCATACAGCTGGTGGTGAAAATCCTAAATGCCAGAGGTAAGACTGCACTTCTGCCTTCTGTCGCCATGGCCAGGAACATCCCTGCTGCTGGTCTGACCTGCTGCCAAAACACACTGAGCTGGTCAAACTGGCAGCCCATCTGTGCCAGCTGGGTTGATGAAAGCAAGCACACAATTAATGCACCATTACAGATAAGTTGTTTTTGAGGAAACCAGACAACACTTAGAAAAGCAATAATTAAAAAAAAAAAAAAAACGTTTGTCTAGTAATAAAGAAGCTGTAAAATAACTTACCAGTTAGCACCAGAGCAGCCTATGGTTTGGCAGCTGTTATCCAATCAGAACAGGAAGCACCATGTCTAAAACTGCATACTGCTAGTGCTCTACTATAACCTAATATTTCAATAAATTACACCATCTTTGGTAACATTCGAAAGTAATATGGCAAAAAATAGAATTTTCACAGCACACGATATTCATTACAAATAGTATAGTATCCATATATATTCATATATCCATAAATAGCACATGGGTTGCACAGTAAAAGCCTAAATGCAATGGTATTTAAGTTCAGATATTCCAAAAAGTTAAATATTACAAAAATAACAATAAAAAAAAAAACAGACTGATGCTATAATGGACTAATATCCAATCATTTACTTGTTACTATGCAGTTAGTCAGGGACCAATCCCACTTTATCTGAGAATTGGATGCTACCTGCTGCTGATCTGGTACTGATACTGACATGTTTTTACAACTAAGCTGGCTCTCTGCAGACTTCTGTTGCATGAAACATCCAAACTGTGATGGCAGGATGCTTTAAGACAAGTTTGATTTGACATGCAGGGTATGTTACAAGGTTATATAGCTTAAGGCCTGTCAGTAAATCGGAGCGGAATAAACATGACACACGTTTCATGTATTGCATAAATATTTTCAAATATCAATGTATGATATTTTTTGTCGTATCCTCCACCCACTCTGACATGTAGTTGGTATTTCTTGAAATACAGATGACAAGAATATGCTGTAAAAGCATACTGTAATATAATTATATATTATTGCCCATCTATATCTGAAATTCACATTTTCTTCTGTACAACTCTTTGTTTATTGGCTTAAAAACAAAATCATTACCTCACCAGCCTCACCTTATCTGTCTTTCAAAGACCAAAAACAACAACAAAAAAAGTAGGTTGTCATATTAACAGGCAACACGATGGTGTAGTTCTTAGCACTGTGGCCTCGCACCTCCAGGGTCAACGGTTCAATTCCCAATTCTGTGTGAATGTAGTTTGTATGTTCACCTCACGCTTGGTGGATTTTCTCTGTCTACTCTGGTTTCCTCCCACAGTCCAAAAACTTGAAGATTACACTAATTGGCGTTCCGCAATTGCTCGTAGTATGTGAGTGCGTGTGCTTGTGCCCTGTGATGGAATGAAACCTCATCAAGGGTGTATCCTGCATTGTGCCCCGAGCGCTCTGGGACATGCTCCAAGCCTCCTGTGTGCAGGAGAAGCGCCATAGAGTATGAGTGGGTGAGTCATATTAATCAGAGTTGATAGGATGCAATCTCTTTTTTAAACACTGTCAGAAAACTTAAAGTTATAGTTTTACCTCTGACCTCTGATAAAAGCAGTGACACGAGAGGCTTCTTTCCAAAATTCTAAATAGATGTATTTTAAGAGAAAATTCAAATATCAAGCATTATACAATAGTATACAATCGTGTATTTTAGTAATTTAATATCTGGAATTTGTCTTGCATCTGAAACTATTGCCTGCGCTGCTGTTATAGAAAATATATCAACACCATCTATCTATTTATCAACACTGTATATTTATTTACTGCTGTCACCTGAACTGTTAATGTTCCACACCTGGCACTTTCCCATCGCTTGGTGTTTTTCACACTATACTGTACATTTACGGCATTGACTTTTGGCAGACACCCGTTATCCAAACCCGTTTACATTTTATCGCATTTTACATCTGAGCAGTTAAAAGCCTTGCTCAGGGGCCCAACAGCAGCAACTTGGTGGTGCTGGGGTTTGAATGCCGTAATCACTGAGCTACACCTCACTTGCCAACACATTCCTGTAGATTGGATTGGTTGCACCTATATTTTTGGTTTATATAACATTTAAGCAGTAATTTAGTGAAACACATAATTGTATTCTTTTCCTGTATATCTGATTAGACGATGTTGTGATAACTATTTGTGACATTGTTTTAAAAGATGTCTTTTGTTTAGTTTTTCAGTAATTTGGTGGTCACGTAATCATAGTATTGATGCACAGAACAGAAGAACTGTACAGTCATGGCTATATTCACTTCACCGATATGAATAAATCGTGACATGTTGGCTAAACTGACACAGAGTTAGTGTAAATATTAGGATGAAGCCAACTAATTACAAGCAAAAGTTTGGATGAAGTCATTTGGGTCATGTCAGGTTTACTTTATTAATCAGGATCTAAAATGTGAGCCTACACTCACTGTTTGTTTGGTTAAATCAGCAGTATTTACCCACCTGGAAATCACCAGGGACATATGCTTTGGGTGTCTCAAATACCTTCTCCACACCAGTATATACTGTTTTTGTGTGAGACTCAAGGGTTTATTTGTGTATGTCAGGACCACACGCGTCATTAGGAGAGGGCAGTTGACTTGGATTGTGATTACAGTCAGGGAGCAGGGATTGTTTTCTGAATTCAGAGGCTGAACAGGTTATGGCTCATGACAAGTTTACAAGGAAAATCTGGGACTCTTAATTATGTATAATATTCACATACACCGTGCTCATCAGTCTTCATATTTACCATAATGTCTAGCATTTGGTGTACTTCTAAAATACCTTCTGGCATGTAAAACTAGGAATCCTGAAACAATAGGATAAGATGTATTAGACAATGATTTAGACAATTCTGACACAACAGCATTTTCTATAGTATTCCTATTTATGTATACAGTTAGTTAGCTTAGTGAGTGTACAAAGTATTATCACACTCTTAAAAATTTTAATTTAAATGTAAAAAAAATTATATTTATGTAAATTATATGAAAGCAGCATGGTGGCTTAATTGTTAATACTGATGCCTCTTACCTTTAGGGCTGGGGCTCAAATCTCACATTTGGTCTGTGTGTATGAAGTTCTGTGCTTGGTGAGTTTCCTTCTGGTCCTCATGGTGTCCTGTGTTGTAGTCTGACTGGTGTTTCCAAATAGCTGGAAGTGTTGTTCCCTGCGATTGGTAGTGTCATCCAACACAGAATAAAGATAAGCACAAGCAGTATAGACAATGGAAGGATGAGTAATGTGAAATTGAATTTTGACCAGAAATCTTTGGCAAAAAAGCCATTTAAAATTCATTTCTCATGTAAGTGTGTTTGTGACTAAACATTTTAAAATTTAAAATGAAGTATGTAAAAAAAAAAAGTTAAATAACATCTAGATAACGTATTTTCTAATTACACCTTTAAGCCAGAGAATCACTTTTGTATTTTAGATTGCTATTTAACAAGCCTTGAAATTTTATTTCAGTTCAACATTAATTAGCTTAATTTAAAACAACGCTCTCATTCAGAATTTTTGCCATTTTAATAAAAAATTCGAATAGCACTAACACCTACAGTAGCACTACACAGGTTTCTAATCTCTTTTACAGTTGTGCAGCTTTTGCCTCCTCCTTGTCACTTTATATTCAGTTTGCCAAAATGTTTAATGTTACCGGAACAGACCTGTCGCTATAACACAGCACAACAGCACAGTGGAGTTAGCAGAATGGTGAACATCTCATTGGTCGCAGGTTTACTTTGAAGTTTGTATAGTGCAGGAATGTAGACTCCAGGATGGTCTCCCCAAACGCACATGGTGAAAACAAGCCAACACACTAGTCTTTTGGGAGGTAATTATGTCAGGAACCATTGTCTCCCTGAAATGTAATACGGTCTGGTTGTGTAAATATATGAAACCTCGTCACTAATTTGCTTTTCAAGTGTCTTGCATACCCAACTCTCCTACACCCACGGCTCAGGACAAACTCTGTGCACGTATATGTGTGGCTACAGATGGCAGAAATGATGTGGTTAATTCACTTCAGTGTCAGGTACCATTTAATTAACAACCTGCTCATAGAGTGCAGGGGGTTAACAGTTTGTCCTGCTCCATTACCCAGACTAGCATTAGCATGCCATGTGCCTCTTCTGGACTCCAGGGCAGTCTTCTAATCCCCATAAAGACCATCCCTGTGGTGCCTGCATTGCCTTGGTAAACACTGATAATGGCTTGTATGCTGAATGCGCAGAGGCTTCTCCATGCTGTGTTCCTACAAGCACTTTATTCACCCCCCTCCAGGTAGCACAGCGGCCATAAAAGTTAGAAAATCCTTGCGAGAAACAACTTTATCTTTCCGGGAATGCAGAAAACACTTTGCATGTAGAGCTTGCCTGGGGTGATATGGAATGGAGGTTGGAGGCTGAGGGAAATTTGTGATGAAAAACAAAAAGCACCGAGACTGCGAGGCAAATACAATAAAGAAAAATATGCACATGTTCCTCTCAAATGAGCTCCGCATAAACAAATATGCAGAATGAGTCCTTATTAGATTTGCATCTGGCTGGAAATAATCCATACTTTCTGAATGCTGAGAAGATTCACACTGTAAATAATCACTGCACATAGTTAGAGCTAGCGAAACTCGCCAGTTTTCTCATACACGTTCCATCTGTTCTGTGCCTAGTTATCGTGCATTATTATCTCCAGTGAGGCAAGAGGTCCAGGGCGCTGAGGAGGTGTAGTGGCAAGGCTCGTGCTCACAACAAAGCCACATCTCACTCAAACCTCCTCGTCATAGTCTAGTGCCCTTTCTGTGACTCAAGCCCCCAATTATCTTTCAGTCCTCCTTCTTGTCCCTGGTGTCTCTCAGATGTGTGGTAAGTGTACTGTAGGTATAATAAGGGCCACATGAACCTTTGCCTCCCACATAGACTTAGTCATTCAGAAGAGTGGCTTTCTCATTGTGACCAGCAGAAACCCAACATATCTTCGGTTCTAGAAGCCTTTCAGCGTATAGTACATGTCCAGAAACCTATTGTGAAGAAATGGAGAAAGGATGGAAGAAAAGTGTTAGCTTTTTGGGCACCTACCGTACTTCTTGTTAAAGCTGTTAATGGAGGGATGAATCAAGTTTCATCCAGTGCATGACGTTTAGAGCATGGCAGAAGTTGACTTATCGTGCAGTGAGAAAAAAATTGCCTAAGATTGACTTTCATATGATGGGGCACCTCAGGCTCTACCCATCCAATGCTCGTTCTCATGTCATTATAGGTATTTATAATTACATTATAATGTTGGCTCATTTCCCTCCATTGGCTGACGGAAACTTTGAGGGCATCGATGGCTCAGTGGTAGGCTTCTCGCGTACAGAATGCCCAGGTTTGATTCCAGTCATACAGTATACCCATACCCAGCCACTAGGTTGCAGGGCATCCTGCAATCAATAAATAAATAAATAAATAAATAAATAAAAATTAGAGAGAATTGCAAGAGGAAGGGCATCTGGAATAAAACCTGAGCCAAGGTTAAATGTAAAAACATTAAAAGAGCAACAACATTCTGAAATGTCATGTAACAGGTGGAAACGCAGGAATATGATGCTGGAGACATTATCATTAAATCAGTTTCTGATACAAACTTTGCTTTTAGATGCCTAATTTGCCACCACGATCAAGCGATTACTGGAATAACATAATAACACATGTAACAGAATGTAACAGAATTTGTAAAAACATGGAATAAAATTTTAAAGGTAAGTCAACAAAATACTATACTATTTTTTTAAAAGACAATGGATTTTACACCATTTGACTGCTATAGCAGATGTAGTACAACTGACATGGCCATATTCATGAGGTGATGTATTTGAATAGAGCGATATCTATTTAGTATGAAAACAGAATGATTTTTCCATTGCCGTATGTGTGAGGGAGCCAGAGGCAGCTGATTAGATGTGTCACTCACTCAGCATCCAAGAAGATGCTCAGCCACGCAGTTATTCCTGGAGGATTATTTGGTTTATTAAGCTACCAGAACACATGCACACACAGCATAAACTTAACCTTCATGGAGCATATGATGAAACTGTAAACAGATGAACCGATCATCAAAACAAAAAAAACAGTGTCCATTTTTATAAGTCGAATGTTTCTCCGCCGGTGTGCCCTTTAGTGTCGCGTTTAGACGACAGAAGGAATCCCGGTGCCCAGAGGCTCAACAGACCACCAACGTCTCGTTAGATTTGTTTAGTTTGTACAATTAGTTCTTCTCCCATCTGCTGTGTTTTAGCCTGAAGACTGGCCTGTGATCCTTTGGTCACATTCTACATAGACAGACATTATAGAAATGTCCACAGGAGATTTCAACTCGCACTAAGACAGTATGAAAATGACACTATGCGTGTATGTGCGTGTTGACTAGAGGTGAAAGCATTAGGCTATTTGGAGGGGATAAATGACTGCAGGTTACATCTTTGCAGAGAAGCAAACTGGTCTTTTTTGGTTGTAAATGAAGCCCTGGAGAGGTGTTAGCGTCTCTTTAAATCAGCGTTAGTATGAGAGCAGGCAGACATAGTTACAGGAAGGGTTGTGAACTGGTGGTGAAGGCTGCAGGCGGAACCAGGCATTGTGCATGTGTGTATGTGTGTGTATGTGTGTGTGTGTGTGCGTGCAGGTTGTAGTTGCGTATTGTGATTGCCAGCAGTGAGGTGAGAGCTGTCAGTCAGGCAGGCATATCAGCAGAGACTTACAGCTGAGGCAAGAAGCAAGAGCAATTGCGCTTTTTTTTTTTATGGGAAGAAAAGCAACCTTGGTGAGCCCTGCAGGGCTGATTTTTAATGGGACTTGTGCAATTTTGAAAGTCTTCTGCTGCACGTGAGGCAAACTATAACGTCAGAGTTTCATTAAGAGATCAATGAGAAACCAGGACCCTGAAAAACGTTTTGTAACCTTCATCATTGTACTGTATAATAGTTTCTGCAGATATTAAGTGTACAGTAGCTCCAGCTTTTGTGCACCAACAACTGACACACTGCAGTCTGCTAGTACACTTTTTAAAAAATTTATTTGTTTGTTTGTTTATTTATTCATTTGTTAGCTAGAACCAGAGATTTGTCACGGCATTGCTTTTTATTTTTTGATTTGTTAAAACATTGATGAGCTTACTACTGTATACAGTATGTAAGAGGGATAGTCAAGTCAAACTGGAATACAGTTTTATGAATTCAAAAACTAGCTTTGTTTCTCTATAAAAATCCCCTGCTACACTAATGCACTTACTGTATATCAGCGTTTTTAATAGTGTTTGGATATCAATATGTATATAGTACATCGGAGCCATGCTTGGACTGCTTGCTTCATGTCTGAAACACTAGCCTGCCAGGAACTCCTTTAATTACCCGAAAACATGGAAACGGCTTGGAATAAGGGCAGGACAGGATGGGGATGTGACAGTTACTCCCAGTTGAGTTCCTGTAATGTGCAAATAGTGTTTGTGAATCATTGTATGTACAGTTCGCACAGACAGATGTGTGTGTCCCGCAGGCTGGTGACAAGTTAATCATCATTTTTCACGAATCTGGTGTTCTACTCGCTTAATGTTCACAAGAACAACTGCATTGGGTTCTGTTCAACCTTAGCCATTCACATCATTCACGGACATACGGCCTTCTTTAAAACGTTTGCACCATTTAAAAGAGATGAGTTTCATAATGTTCTTGAAGTCTTCTGTTATCGTGAATATTAAGTATGAGCATAAATAAGTACATATTCAAGAACCTGTTTTATGCCAGTATCCAGCCAGCCAATCTTGGTAGCAGCGCAGTGCATAATGTTATGAAGATACAGGTCAAAAGCTTCAGTTAATTTTCTGATTGAATGTCTGATTGAATTAGGGCAAAAGTTTGATCTGTAACATTGCTGTTAGTGTCAGATGGGGCAGATTTGACTATTTTAAAATTTGCTGATCACCTGAGACACAACAGTCTCTTAGATTTACACATAGTAGTGCAGATAAAGTCAATTGAGCAGCTGATCTGTGGGTAGACATGCCATGTTGATAAAAGAGGAGAATGGGCAGACTGGTTTAAACTGGTTGTAAATCTACAATCTACAATAACTCTTTCAGATGTCCAACGTTGATGCACATCATGAAATCTTTATTAATGATCTTTCAGTTATTATTCTGCAAGCCAGTTGCACCCCTGGGGTTTCTGAGTGATAAACTGTTTGTGGACCCACATTCTAGACATTTAGAGCATAGACATTTAAAAACCTCAGCCCCTGGTAAAAATGATGACATCACCACACTTCACCCAGCATTTTACTTTGTAGCAAATAAACAGTTCATAGATTCATCAGGATTACACTTTCACCTTTATTTGTTTAAATAATGGATTTTTTTTTTCAGATAAAAACTATGCAAAATAAAGAAATCACAATTAGTACATTGATTTCCTCCTCTGGCTTTTATGATGGCCGGAGTTCTTTGAGGCATCGACTTCACTAATGAAAAAACAATAATCAAGCATCATCAAGCTTGTTTCAACTTTCTTGAGTAGCTGTTGCAAGATCAGCTTTGCCTTGACTTGGACCAATTTTTTTTTTTGACCAAATATTAAAATAGGGAATGTCATAGATTTGATCTGCCTTTCCATATTTTAATAAAGGAAAACTTTATTAATCTTTGTTTTCTTTGTGGCAAGATACATTATTATCCTGAAAAATGAGAAAATGTAAAAAATGTCAGCATAATGAGTGGCGTCTGCTCTGGTCCTTTACTTTACATCAAAATGTCAGTGGAATAATTAGATTTATTTTTCTTCAGACTGTTATCTTAAATGTTTTAGAACAACACCAGACAAACATTATAGCATCATCTCCTTGACCAATGCAGATTTTTTTATTCATCACCGAATATCACTTTCATCCAATCGTCTATACTGTACATCATGATTGTTTTTTTTCATTTTCTTTTGCCTACTGAAACGTACATTTATGTCTTAGTGCTGGGTTCTATTGAACTTTTTTCATCCTTTTGTTAATACCAATGTCGAATCTTAAATACATCTTACTCAAGAATTTTTTTTTATAAAATTCCATGCTTCATGTTGGATTTCCTTCTTGAACAATTTTTACAACCTTTTGCATGGTTTCAGTTAACAACTGTTTTGATGGAGCCATACATTGTCTAAAAGCTTGTTAAGGTTTATAAGTAATTTGCATCTTCAGATAGTATTTATTTTTAGAAATGTAAATAATTATCTAATAAATTCTATATATCTATATATACTATAATAGTTATAATTTTGTATTAAATCCATACTTTGTTGGCTAACAATGAGTGCTTCCTTCCTTCCTTTCCTTCCTTTTGTCTCTTTCACTTCCTCTGCTTTCCTTTGGTCATCTTTACTTGCCTGCTCAGTCACAGTCATTTTGGGATCTCGCTGTCCACATCCCCTGCTTTCTATTAATTGAACTTCATGGCAGTGCAGCAGCCATCTCCTCCATCATGTTATAATAGGTTATCGACAGGATACACAGAGTGGCCCAGAGCAGTTTTAATGATGAACTAGGACAAGGTCATCAGTGCTTCTCTTAGTTTGGGTTAAACTGCACTGAGCCCACGGCACAAGGGGCCACCAGTGTTTTTTAATCTAAATTGTTAAATTGGTCACGCTGGCTCAGACTTATTTTGATTCCTTAAGAGAGAGCAATGTCACTTTGTCTCTTTTATCCTGTCTTTTGGAAGTCACTTACTTTCTTGCTCTCTCCGTTTAAATGCACTAATCTGGGATTTCAACAGGAGCACCATTTGTCTGGGTTGGCAGCTGGTGTGGGTTAGCTGATTGAACTTATGTGAATGAGATTAAAAATAATGGAATGAACACTAGTGCTCTGGATTTCTCTTCCAACCTACTTTCATAAGGAGATCAATATGAGGTGAATGGTTATTTTCTGATATGGAAACTGTGTCCACTAGGAGATGATTCTCTGAAGTTGTGAAGTGTGACTCTTGCTATTGGGATCAACAGCTACTGTACGATACAGCGTAATGTTAGTCTTGCATTTTTTTTTCATAGTCACAGTGAGACCTTTTAAGCGTTGCATTCAGGTTGCTTTGCTATCTTTACTTTGATTCGATATGAACAGGACAGACTAATATGAGTAATCTGTGTATCTTTTATTCTTAGGGGCTGGATTGTAAATGTTTCTCATGCACTTTCCTTTACACTATTGGACAGTCTGGTCTATTAACATGAAAATTTTATAGGTTGGCTGATTTGTGCTCCTACTGTTGTGCTATGGTTTTTGTGATCAGCATGTTTTCTCCTTCCTTTGTGGCTGCAAAAACGAGCAAGCTAAAGCACTGACTCTCAGTAATTAGGCAAGCTCTGTTTACGACTCACATCTGTGGTGTTTCTCTCTCTCTCTCTCTCTCTCTCTCTCTCTCTCTCTCTCTCTCTCTCTCTCTCTACTCTATACTCTATCTACTGAATGTTGTGCAAGTGTCTGATTTTAGTGCAGCCACTTTCGGAGCCTTAGGAATAGGAACCCAGCACATACATTTTTTAAGAATTAATTAGATCATTAGATATTTTCAGACCGGGCTTGGTGTGTGTTTGGGCTAGAGGCCTTTTTGAATGCTTTTTGCTTCTCTGTTCCTTTTTCTCCCATTTCAGTCAATGTCCTGGTGATGGGGGAACAAATGAGAATCCTGTGTTCACGCTATTCTGTTTTATGCCATGACCCACATACAGCCTCTTGTAAAAGAACACCTGTTTCCAAGCCCAAGTACACGACTGGGGATACACCTGCATTATAGTGTGTATCTGCATTAAACTGACACACACATGATTACATATATATTACACATATTAATTGCCTTCATCGAAAGTGAAACACCACCTGGCTGTTACTGTGCGTATACAGTATAAACGACTAGTGCTGGCATGAGTGGATGTGTGAGTGCATTATCATTATGGAAGTGTGAGTTAAGAAAAGGAGTGGAAACTGTCACCCTATGCTGCAAAGGGGGACCCTGGCACAAGATCAAGACACAAAATCAATATCATGTACATGTGTCAGTGAGGTTCCCTCGTGTAATATTACTGATTTCATAAAGGAGTGCATTATAACCCTGAATGATGATTTGCATACTGTTTTGCAGCACTCCCTTCCAAGATGCACACTTCAAAGCCAGAAAACAAACTGCCAAAAGCATGCTTTAAAAATTTTTTTTTTAAGATTTAAAGGCTGTAAAAATCAATTAAGTAAATATGCAAACAGCTCTTTGGTTTATACACATCAGAAAATCAACAGTGATAAATACGATGAGGATGTGAAGGAAAGACAGCTACTCTCATGAAGATGAAGGGGTAAAAAGTTCAGCCCTTGTCACTTTTTTAAAAGTATTCTTATTAATATCTAGGTAGCATTGTGGTACACTGGATAGACCTTTACACTCACATTTTGTCAGGCGTTTATAATCGTAGAAATGGTTAAACAAGACTATATAACCAGTGTGATTCCCATGTACAATAAAATCTCCATTTTGCTTCCAAACAATGCAAAGCTTTATAATAATGCCTTATTTTATCATATCAATACACAAACCAATTACAGCTACAGTATATCTGGCATGCATACAGTATATGCAGCTATATCATGAGCTAACATGGACATTAGATTCTTTCTAAAAGAAAGCTGGCATTACCTAAAAAGAAGTCAATGGCCGTGATATTGTTTAGTTTGCTTGCGTTCTGCATCTGAAAACCACAGCTGCAGTTTGGCATTTTTGATTAGGTTCCTGAAGGATGGCTGCTATCCAGTAGAACTGTGAGGGAAATATGAAGAAATGTTTATTACTGTAATCCATACCATTCCATGTTATTCATCCACGGAGATACAGTATAAGAAATTGGTATTTTCATGTACTTTGTTTTGGATACAGTGAAGTTTATTAAATTTGACTCGAATTTGCGAAATCCACTTTAAAATTTTTATTTCCATGAACTATACAATATCAAATTATCATCATCTGAGTTCACAATAGGGATTACGATTGAAGTTTTCTTAAATCTGGATGCTTTAAAGAGCTTAACAAGTAATTAAATGAAGAATTAACAGTATGATCATATAGGTGCACAATCACATTAACAGATACCATTGTTAAGTTCATAATGTAACATCATATTGCTGCTTTAATTAGTTTAACAAAACTAACCCTGCAATAATATGTTAAACTAACATGAACTTTTTTTTATTAAGTAATCATTCCAACTGAAAACCTTATGTTTTGTTTTGTTGTTATTTGGGGTGTGTGTGTGTGTGTGTGTGTGTGTATGTCCTCCTCCTACCTCACAAAAAGTGCAGGTTAATCGAAATTGTCACTAAGTTTAAATAAGACTGTGTGGCAGTGTACAGCATCCAGAAGGAGTTGTTCTGTATTTCAAACTCATTCCCGGTATTCCCAGGATGAGCTCTGGAGTCACCATGACTCTGACGTAAAACACTAAGCAAACACAGAAAGGAAAAAAATTAACTGTGCAGCCATAATAAAACCACTTGTCAGTGAAAGTATTCGGGAAAAAGCCTTCAGGTTGCTAGAGAGTGTAAAGGCTGAACTTTAAAGTAATGGATAAAGGTCATGCGATCTGATGAGTCCAGATTGACCCTATTATAGTGCGATGAGTGCGCCAGGGTAAGAAGGGAAACTAATGAAGCAATGCATACTGCATAATAATGCATCATGCATACTGCTCTGCATACAGTGTTATGATCTGGAGTTGCTTCACTTGGTCAGGTCTAGGTTCAGCAAAGTTATATATCAAATAAAATTAAGTCAGCTGATGACCTGAATGTACTGAATGATTACTGGAGAGTGATCAAGGAATCACATGAATGGAGTTTTGCTTTTCTGATGGCACCATCATATTCCAGGACAACGATTGCAAAATGAATCAGCCTCAAATTATGAAGGACTCGTTCTGGGAGCATGTGGAATCATTTTCACACAGGACCTTTAACACCTGACTTTAACATTCAACATTTTTGGGATGTGCTGGAGAAGACTGGACGATGTGGTGTGAATCTCCCATCATTAATACAAGATCTCAAGCCGAAATGAATGCAGCTGGATGGAAATAAATGTTGTGATGTTGCATAAGGTTAGTGAAACAATGCCACAGCAAGTAGGCGCCCCAATCAAAGCTAAACTCCGTCCAATGAAATGTTAGAGGTTTTTTAGCCAGGCACTGTATATAGTGTCAAGACAAGCTTTGGTTGACAATCTAGCACCGATTGGATGCACTTCTCTTTCTCAGGCTTCCTGCTGTAGGAGAGCCTGATGCTGGCTTTAAGCTCCTCAGCATGGATGAGACAGGTCAGAGTAATTTACTTCACATTTCTGCCAGATGACGGTGTAATAGAGGGCAGTTAACCCACAGGCAGCCCGTGTTCAAAAGAATAGGAAAAAAGATCTGTTCTCCTTGATGCTGCGACTGCGAAGTGAAAGCCTTATGTGAGCTTGTATATAATGCAGCTTTAACAGGACTTGGAGACAGGACTTGATCTTTGGCTAGATGAATGTACCTTGCAATTTAGTCTCTGTAAAGAGACAGGTCACTTAATTATCATTTTGTTTTCAGATGTTGTACATTGTGAAATGAAGGACTGGGTGACCCTGGTATAAAATAATACAGCATGTAAGTCTATATTTATGTGATTAGGCATATAGAGACAGGATTAATCGAGTACGAGAGACGAGTAAAGGTCAGATAACTCACTCTCTCATTCATTCTTTATAACGATTATCCTGTATAGGGAGGCCTGTCGCCTATCCCAGGGGACTCAGGGCAGTGGACTGGGTGTCCATTGCAGGGCACAAGCATCAACACACTTACACACACACACACACACACATATTGGAAATACCAGTCAGCTTACTCTGTCTTTGGACTGTGGGAGGAAACCAGAGCACCTCAAGGAAACCCATAGGAGAACTGTATAGTGTAACTGTATACACAAACTCTATACACACAGACATAAAAGCTGGACTCGAAATCTCGACCCTGGAGGTGTGATACCACATTGCTTAGGTCAGTTAACATTCTTCTCAAAAAACAATAATAACAAATGCACTTCTTGAAACTGTGGTTGCTATTCAATGGGGCATTTGTACATCCACAGGCAAAGATCTTGTAATAAAGAGCTTCTTTTCTAAACTATACTTCATATCTAAATGCCTTTTGCATAGTTATTACTTTTTTGGCATTTTAGCTCTTGGCAGAGCTAGTGATACATCATTACCATGATTTATTCTGTGAGGAAAAGTTGTTCTTTGATCACTCAATAGATTTTATTGTGATTCATATTTTTTTATGTTAGGAATAAAGCAGAACAAGGCAGCTTGTCACATTACTGTGAAACCAGGAAGCTCAAAGTCATCTGGCCTGAAGACTCGCCCATGACAGAAAAACTACTAGGAGTTATACATTTCTGACACTCAGTATTCCAATGGATTCCCCACTTTTCTT
>JAAGKR010005039.1:13567-54814 GCA_011419295.1 Clarias macrocephalus
CTCAATTTGAATAAGGAAAGAATTCTGATTCTAACAATGTGAAACAAGGTGCATTTTTTTCTTCCGCATTCGTAAATTCCCACAAGTAGTAAACAGTTTAACATTCTAAACAAAATGCACTACAGAATTACAATATCTTAGAAACAAACAAACAAAAAACAAATCGTATACATCAATAAAAATTTGGATCGAATTAAGAAAACCATGGACTTGAGCTAAACATTACGAGCTGCATAGAAGTAAAAAAGTTTGGTCGACGCTTTTATCCGAAGAGACGTCCAGACGACGCAGGGCAGAGTCGAGGTAAAATACACCTGAGGACTTGAAGCTTAAGACGTTTGCTCGACTTTTTGAATCTGAATTTATGACCTTCTGTGTTAAAGCTTAAAGCTTTAATCACTGCTAACCCAGCGCTTCTCTTAGCTACGGTAGCTTACACTAAATGAACATCATTAAAATAACTCGCAGTTCTTCACTAAAGCAAAGTAAAGTTCTTTTCACGAGAACTTTAATATGAAGACGTAGAGGAATTGTGTTTACGTAAATCAGCTGCTGAAATAAAGCACACAAAATGAAGAGAAACTTTCAAACAAAACAGTTTTCCTAGTTTATACTGTAGCATTTTGGCACTTTATACTCTGTAGGTGTCTAGGTGTCTTGCATATTAATCAACTTAAACTTAACCTCAAAACATATATATTTAATTCATTAGTCATTTATTAGAAAGAGGATTAAGAGAATCTATTTCAAAAGCAGCATCATTCAGATACTTAAAGGTGCATAACTGTATGTTACGGGACGCTCATGAGACATATTTACATTGTTACACAGTATGTTGTAATGTTTACATAATTAGGCTTGAACAATGAAATTAGGAAGAATTTGTGCAACATTTACTCTGGTGTCATTTCCTTGAATTAAAATTCTTTAGATAAGCAAGAAGCATAGTAGGTATGTCCGGTTGACGGATGATTAAAGGATCGAATCTCGCCGTGACTTAACACGTAGTGTTTCTTTATCGATGAAAGCGTCCTGGTTACTCAGGATTGTTTTCCTGATCATCAGTGGAGACTCAAGCTTCCTTGTTTTGTTCTTAGAACTCACACACCTTCAAATAATCTCAAGCGTTGCTGAACAGCGACCGTTTACACTCTTAGAATTAAATGACATTAATTTATGCATAAGTAAGTTGCCTGTTAGCTTTAGCTACAAAACTATTGCAGACTTATTAAATAATAAAATAACAATTTAATTCTTAAATACCAGACATTTTTACTATCCTGTGTATATTTTGCTTATTGTTCTTGAACCCACAAGGAAGGATTTATTATTATTATTATTATTATTATTATTATTATTATTATTATTACTAATTAAACAATTGTAATATGACTCTGAACTGATCACTGGGTTACAGTTGAACGTTAGATTATTTCCCAGATGATGTAATAAACTTCTCAGTATCAGTTGCACCATGTTTTGTTGTGACCTGTAAATTAGAAACACCTAAAGGACCATGAAAGGGGTTTTCCCGCATTAACACTCATAGTAATGGTGATAACATTTCCATGTATTTGTCAGGTAGATGCTCTGGACTTTGCGCTCATTATTTCCTTCTCTCAGGTGGAACACAAGGACGTAGATTTATGGTCTTGCTGATGTGATATGATTTTAGAGTGAACACTGTGGTCTTGTTACCCAGCGAATTACGTAGTTCAGATCTCACGAGCGTCAAGCTTAGTTCATTTTCTCGACTTGCAATTCCAAGCTTCGCAGCTTTACAGTTTTAAAGCTCAGCTTCATGAGCTTAATATGAAAATCTGACAACATATTTGTTCAGAACATACAAACCACCCTCAAAGTCATCGTAGTTTATCTGCTTAAAGGTCCCATATATTACTAACCCTTTAACAAGTTAACACGAGTGTCTGAGCTCCCCTAAAGTGTTTTCTCCTCTTATTATTATTATTTTTTTGTTTTGTTGCTAAAACACCCCTCAAATGAGGCATTTTCTCCATTTTTTGGCTCCTCCTCTAAATGTGCCATTTCTGTGTCCGAACAAAACGAGACAGTAGAGGGGCTCTGCTTCTATGAAGTCACAATAGGGAACTATTGGGAAAAAAAAGAGGAAAAGCAGGGATTCTTTTTACTTTCTTTTTTGTTTTGTTTGTACACACACATTGTGGACATGCAGATGTTTAAAAGCGACTACAAAGTGAATTTTGCATACTTTTTGAATAGCATAATAGGCTGTGTGTCCCTTGTGCCTTATGTTATTATCGACAGGGATATAAATGCCCCTCCCCATCACATGGCGATAATAGGGCTAGATGGGCGCCCCTCCCTCTATCAAAGCCCGACTACATTTTTGGCTGATGAGACGGGGACAGAACTTTTCAGGCATTGTCCTAACCAAAATGTCTGGTGTAAAACCATGACAGGTCATCGCACGAAGAACATACATCGCACGGGGAAGCATGGTGGTGGCAGCATCATGGTTTAGCATCCCGCTGCTTCTTTTCACCTGGGACCTGGGGGTCTAGTCAAGATAGAGCTGGAGGTTTTTAATAAAGTTATGTTGACAGACTGTTACCCAAATACAACGGGCACTGAATTGCAAACAAAACTTATTACTTAAGGGGTGTGCATACTTATACAAGCTGGTTACTGTAAGGAAACTTTTTAATCTCCCCTCTACCTGGCATCTGCGCTACACAAGGCCATGGTTCACGTGATATGTCTGGGTTGTGCCTTGAGCGTCTACTACATGTCACTCCACCTACAAAGCAAACAAGCAACACGCTGCTTATGATTTTTTTTCAGAGTCATTGTTTAAACTTGAGCCTCTTAGTTCCTCTTACCAAAGTGAATGATATCTCTGACCCCACGGCACAAAACGTCACGTGTTACACAGGGTGACGAGGTGCATGAGAACTGGTTTAACCACCAGACGCCCCTCGCCAACACACCACACGCGCACACACACACATACACACCACACCCTTTACTCAGGAACCTTAGCAAAGTGGACTTCATGTTAAATAAAAGAATTTACAGAATTTTACTTTTTTGTCTTATAAAAAAAAACACACACACACACACACAGCGCTCCGTTAATCAGGTGAAGAATTTGGGGAAACATTATTACCTTAGAAGTGCAAGGAACCATATCCCTTTATAGGGCACTCGCTGAAATGCTTTGAACAATTTCAATTGTTGTAATTTAGTTTATTTTGTTCTAGGGCAGAGGTCGGCAACCTTAAACACACAAAGAGCCAAGTGGACCCGTTTCCCACAGACAAGAAAACTCTGCTGTTATCAATAGTGTAAATGGTGTGTTGCATTCATGAAATCAATGAATTGCTACAGAGAAAACGAAATTTTATTTCTCCATGCAACAAAAACATTTTGAACTCAGAAAAAGTTGCTTTCAAATAAAATACTCAATGTCTGTTTGATTCCTCCTCGTATTTATGAAATAAAAAGCCGAACTTAAATTATTCAAACCAAAAATGCCGCCTGCGTCCGTGTGCCGTCATCCTTTTACCATGTGTACTGGAGCGTGCAGTCAGCTGTCAGCCTCCTAAAAAAGGATTGTTTATATAAATGCCGCACATCGGCGGTTGTGACGCATATTTTGAGCAAAAAAAAATATATATAGAATGTTACAAGATCACCACAATCTTTACATTTTAAATGATTAATAAACGAAAATAAAATAAATACAAATGAAATACGCATTATTTAGGCCGCCGCAGCAGAGGGATGAAAGCTCCAGAGCCGCGGGTTGCCGACTCCTGTTCTAATGGGGTAATAATTTCCCCAAAAAGTGTATAAGGGAGATAAAGATAAAGAAAGGCAAATATATTTAAATAAATTGCTTCTAAATCTCATAGAAGTTACCACATGTGGATTTGCAACTGATTAAGGGATATTTGGTAATTTTACTGATCTTGACTTGCAATGTAAAAATGAAAATTTATGAAAAAAACGCCACAAGATAAAAAAAAAGTCTCGAAATTTTGAATTTTCATGTATTTTAATTAGTGCCATAAAAAAGGTATAGAAGCTCCCGATGCCTGCTATCATCCAGACAAGGTTCCTTTCTGGTTCTTCTCAAGGTTTCTGTCTCATGTCATCTCAGGGAGTTTTTTTCCTCTCACTATCCTCACCTCCGGCTCATTAGGGACAAATTGTTATATTTTAAATGTATTAAAGCTGCTTTGCTTTGTGTTCAAATGTAATTTTATTGAATTAAAGACCATTTTAGTAAATAAATGAAAAGAACTGTTTCGTTTTGATCATCTTGATAAAAAAAGGTAGTAAACAGACTGAGTCCTACTTTACTGACAGGAACAGGAAGCTTCCAGGCTTGAAATGACTCCATAAAGAAAGTGTGTCAGTGATTTATTTACAGGAATGTCGCATAGCGTTTCAATGATTCAAAGAAATACTTTTAATGAACTTGTTCAAGGTTCAGATCCCTCACGTCTCTCATTCCTCGAACTTGTTCGGTCGTTTCAGCTGCATGAGAATGGAGCATGTGTGTGTGTGTGTGTGTGTTTATTAGGGTTTAATCTGAGAAGTCCATGAGCTGATGTCTAATGTTTGATCACAGGATGATACAGGCATCAAGGGGTCCAATAAAAAAAAAGAAAAAGGAAAGCATGACTTCAGATGAGAGACAAAAGTAGTAGCAGTGAGTGTTAGCTAAAATGAAAAGTATTAATTTGAATGAAAATACAACAAATAAATAAATAAATAAATAAATAATCATAATAAAAACAAAAAAACAATGTATCTTGTTCTTTATAGTCACATTTTATTCAGCAAATAAATGAAATCTGTCAGAAATTATCAGCATACAAACCTTCTCATGAACAGACTTTCTCCACATTTAATTATTTTTAATAACAGTAATAAAAACGTCATCTTTTTTTATCTCAAAATGAAGCTGTTTGTAGCTTCCTGACCAATCAGGTTGCAGGTTGGGACGAGCCAAATTGCAGACAAAGTCACAATGAAAAATAAATGTTTTTATTTAGAGAAAGTTTTATAATATGTTAAAACAATTCCAACTTTGCAGTATTACGATTATTAATGCCATGTCCCAGTTTACCTTTATTATAATAATAAATTAATTTGTTAGGTAAGCCAGCTAGCTTATTCTAGTGTTAGCTTAAAACTAAAAAGCACCATAAATAGTTGTAATGCTACCACACACACACACACACACACACACACACACACACTGTACACTCCAACTAAATATGCCCAAGTGTGAAGGTCATAAATGTTTTTCTGTTGACTTTGTGCAGACCAGTCGGAAGCTCTGGGCTGCACTGTGTGGTGACGCTCTGTTCTTCTACAACAACAGCAAGGACTGTGACGTATGTTCATTTTAGTTTTAGTTTTTTTACATTGTATTTTTAAGCTTTTTCATCCACTGTAATGGGATTTATTGACATTTATCTGTGTCTGATACTAGTATGTGGAAAAGCAAGAACTGTCAAACTTCATCTCTCTGACGGACGACCACAGTCTCGATCGTAAACTAGACGCAGCCAGACTCCACCTGCGCCTAAAGGAAGATGACATCTACCTCACGGTGAGAGGTTCAGATATGATACATGATTATTAACTGAACTGGATAATTGGGTGAGACGATATGTGAAAGTCATATAGTATAGTTAGAGACATGAAACCTCTTAATTAGCTCCAGGAGTCATACTGTACTTGATTTGTCAATCTCAATCAGAGAAAAGATGCAGCTCCCTCCACCAATGTTAAATACATGTTTCTTTACAAAAAAAATAAACTTATAAAACTACTATAGATATAATATAACATTAGACCTGTGTTACTGACAGAGCTGCTGTTACAGAGAATTAATCAACACCTTCTAACCAATCAAAATCCAGAACTCAACAGCGGTCTGGTATACAATTGTATATATATTTGTAATCCTATTATCGCATGTCAGTGGGTGGGACCTAAATCCAGCTATAGGTGATATGACAAGAAAAAAAAAACGTGCAATTAAAATACAGTACTGTGCAAAGGCCTTAGGCACAGGCTAATGTATGCTGTAGAGTAAGAAGGATTTAAAAGAAGAAGAAAAAAAACTATCTAACTAGTATTTGATGTGACGAGGATTTTTTAGACTCGGGTACAATTTGTGCAGTTTTTTAAGGAAATTAGATACTACGTTTTACTGTAGCTTCTTACGTTTTACTGTACAGAAGCTGCAGAACCACCCAGTTATTCTAAGGACTTTGACTGTCGCACCTGCTTCTTTTTTGCATGAAAAACCTGGCAACTTCCATTCTGTTCTTGTCTAAAAAGTGGTCGCTTATATAATATACTGCCCTCTTTTCTGGCATACAAATATTTTTCTGTAACTTAATTTTATGGTGGAATACTGAAAATCTGAAATGTTTGAAAATCAGAAATGTTTTAGTACTGACTTTATATAAATAAAAACAAACAAACAATATATATATTAAAATATATATATTATTTGTAAATATATACAAATTTAAAAAACAAGTTTGTACTGAAAACACAGGGGACCTCAGACTTTTGCACTGTGTCGCATTACAGAAGACAGATCAGCTAATGAGTTATGTAATAAAAAAATAATAATAATAATAATAATAATAATAATGGGAAAAATACTAAGCAACACTGATTTTGGTTTTGTTGCATTAAACTTTGGAAATCATAATTTTTTTCGCAGTTAAGTAAAAATAAAGCTGTATTCCTACTGTACCTCATTTTGATAAACTACTGAAACCTAAACACTGATTCCTCTTAACAAATCTGGTTCAGAAGATTTTCATTCTCTGAAAAACAGCAGCAGTAATCAGACACCGTGATTTATTGAGAACATAAAAAGGAAGCTGTAATCTGATAATCTAACAGTGATTTATTCACAGCTGTCCAACTGTACAGTAATCACACTGTTTTTTGGTTTTTGATTACACAGTTAACATGTGATATTTAATAATTCGTCTTTTTTTTTTTTTATTGTTAATTGTCATGTTTTAAGGCTCCGAGTCTAGAAGCCCGTGAGCTGTGGAAAGGCTTCATCTTGTCCGTGGTGAAGGTCGGTGCGGCTTTTCATAGACACTCACATGGTTTAGGGTTACATGCTTGTTTTGTTCGACTCTTCCACTGTTGAGGATATTGTCCTGTTGTCCTCTAATTCCCCAGTATATTCCAGAGTCTTACTGACTGATATGACAGACTACGTTCAGAGTTCGGTCATTATTGAATAAGAGCCTAATATATTCTCAGAATTCAGACACAGGTTCATAATGGTTTAGTCCTGAGTGTATTATAAACTGGTGTTGTTCTTGAATTACTAAACTTTTATGTAAAGCTAGTTAGAAGCGATACAATATCCCTCACGTGGCAGCGGGTAATCAGGGAACATGATTTATGACAGATTTGTGAATGTAACTTCATAATGTCCACAAAGAGTCACAAGCTCATTTATTAATAGCACTTTATTGCATTGTACAACTGCCTTAAAGTGTCCCCCATCAAAAAAAAACAAACAAACAAAAGACCACTCCCTGCTATTTGACCTCTTTCTGTTTTTGTACTGGAGAAGCAATTTTTTTTCCCCCTGGTGTGACATCATACAAGGACACACCTTCCTTATTTCAAAGCCTTAATCTGAACATTTCTCAAAGGTTTTTAATTATTATTAAAGTCGTATTTGCAACTGGGTGTTTATATTAGATTCACTAATATAAACACCCAGCATTTGAACAGACCCTTTCATACAACGTGCTTTCACTCACACGTCTGTAACACACAAAGCCGTTGTATTAATATTCATTTTTAACAACTGAATTTTGTTTTGTGTAATTCTGGACAAACTGCTTGTTGTTAGTTTCTACTCCCACCTGCACATACAGTAAATAAAGGTTTTGGGCTTTTGGTGCTTCAGTTCCATTTGGTGCTCATTGGTTTGTCATTACTGAAGATATTATTAGAAGTTAGATTAGGAATGAGAGTTGAATGCAGATGTTTGTGTCCCACAGCTGCAAGTTCCCACCTCTCTCAACCTGCTGCCTGGTCAGGTTCACATGCTGAGAGAAGCTGTGGAGAAAGAGAACGAGAGACTTAAAGAGATCACTGAAAAAACTACAGCTGAACAAGCGTCTAAAGCAGCTGATACACCAGACACTAATGATTACATTACTGTACCGCCTGATATGCCAGCGTAAGTTCAGACTCCTTTTCTTATCGGCTAATCTGGTCAGTAGGCAAGAAGAGGCTCGTGTATGTATTAGCCATTACACCAGCACTAGTTATGACTGCTTATAATCTTCCTTATGCTCAGACTCGTGTTCTTAAGTCCCATATGTCACAAAGATCACACACGTGTCCTTATTGGCTAATATTCTAGTGGGGACAAATTAAATGCGACAGATAGAACCCGACTTCTGATCTTATTTCATAATATGCTGGTGTAAGTTCAGACTCTTGCCTTTACAGCCTTTAAAGCTGACACCTAAACGTTACCATTAAAATTCTAATGTTCAGCCTCTTGGTCTTTTTTGGTTAATATCACTGTAGACTCTGAGTTAAAGGAAACATATAGACATAAAAATTCTATGGACATGAATGTGTTATTGCTGCTGTTCCTGGCTAAATTCCTGCATATAAACTATGTGTGGTTCTTTAGGTGCTTTTGCAAACTGGCCCGGATTGAAACTGAAATCCTTTTGGAAAAGCACAAAGATAAAGGAAACCTGCTGCTCAGACCGAGCCGAGATGGAACCTGTTTTGCTGTCACTACTCGGCAGGAGTTCAACGGGTAACACACACACACACACACACACACACACACACACACACACACACACACACACACACACACACACACCAACCATGCCTGTGTATTTTTAAACCAGTTTCGCAAACCCTGGTTCTGGAGGGCCATGTGCCCTACACATTTTACGCCAAATTGAATTTTCAATCATTTTTAGACTTTCATTCGGGGTCTCCAGTCTGTGTTTACAAACAAAAACAGTGGGGAAAAATGATCTGTTTTTTGTTCTTTTTCCATGATAATTAGATTTCCCCCCTAATGTGACATCATATAAGATCATCCCCTCCCCTGGTTTGTTGCTCAGCCCTGCAGTTCTCTGAAGGGGCGTGGCTCAGCAGTAGCTCATTCACATTGACATATAGAGGAGAATAGTGATGGAAAGTTTGAATCATTTTAGTGACTCGGTTCTTTGAATCTCATTCAACAAAATGAACGAATCTTTTTTTGAGTCATTTAGTTAATTTCGTTCTTTTGTTTAGAAATAAAACAAAATGTTACATTTTCAATAAACAGACACCAAGACGTCTGCAGACACAAATTTTGGCTCTAGTTCCGGTAATGAAAATATTACAATGCAGCTAAGGACATATGATAAACAGAATGAGCAGCTCACCATCATATCTTCTGGTCCGAATTGTTTGTTCTTTTGAATCTATTGCACTGCATAGCGTCTATGGGAGTCATGTCACAAAAGAACAAACAATTTCGACCAAAAGACTCGAGAGGTAACGACTCATTTCTGTTTCCTGTAAATAACTTACGGAGGTTTTGCGATGCTTTGCGCAGGCGCGCCCAATGAATGAATCGCTCTCTCCGAGACTACTCGTTCTTCTGAGTCACGTTAAAGACTCGTTCAAAAAGAATGAATCGTTCATGAACGACCCATCACTAGAGGAGAATACACACACAGATTTTGAGCTCTGAGACCTGTGTTAACTTGTTAAAGACATAGTAAAATATGGAAGATTTAACATCTAATTGACAGCCTTGTCTGAACGGAAGAGGGTTCAGTCACGCAGGGAGAACACTAAACTGTACAGGATCAGAAAGCAAAACCATCGGTTTAGACCTTAATGCATGCACGTGCACACGATCCTAGTCCCCTGCATACACACTCACGTACAGTGAAATGAAACAGATTTTAACAAAATAAACATCTTATTTTTAAATTAAACCATTCAGACAAAAAACAAAAACAAACGGTATCAAGGCAGACACGTTAAGGTACTTACACAGAAATACTATGTGGATGCCTGTGTGTTCCCTGTTGAGTGTGTGTGCTGTTGGTGTTAACGCTGTACTGTGTAATGAGTGACACTGAAATGAAATCAACTTTGCGAAATCATGTCTCTCATCGCATTTCTTTTTGTCTCTTGCTTAACAGGCCAGTTTTCCGACATTACAGAGTGACACGGATCCCTGATGGAGGATTTGCCATTGCTGTAGACAATCCAGTGAGTAGGAATGGACAACTTAAAACATTCTCATGAGATCAAATGACTATAACGACTTTTGTACAAATCTGATTTACTCTGATCTGATATACATTCTAATACAGGATTTTGCTAAACTATTAAATAACATATGGTAATTAAGGTACTTAAATACAATAGTCAGTTATTATAACACATGAAGGTCAGCTGTTATGAAACGCGTTTTCTTCTTCTAACAGTTGACCTTCATATTGTGTCGAGTGCGTTTGCAAAACCCATCAAGCTCCAGGATGAAACTGTCTCTCATGAAGACCTTCTCAGGAAAGCGAGAACAAAACTTACTGCTGCAGAGAAGTTCATTTAGTCACCAGCCTCAGAAATCACCAATTAACAACCAGCACCTCAGATTAGAGCCGTTTTGAAGGATTTACAGAGCATATGCAAAAGTTTAGGCACCCCTTGATAAATAACAGATTTTGGTGATTTTTTTTATTTTATTGAAAAGATGTTAACACAGTCTCTCTTGGACATGGAAAAAATGCACAATATTTTCAGCAAACATTGATGCATAGTTACTTCTTATGCCATAAATTAAACAAAAATGAAAAACAAAAACATTATTATGGCGCTGTGCAAAAGTTTGGGCACCCTAAGAGTTCCAGAGCCTCAGATTCTTTTTACAAGCTTTCAGACCTTAATCAGCTCGTTAGATTTGATGCATGTCACCAGCTGTCATTAGTAAATGCCAAGTTCAAAGCTTTTCAAATACTTTGACTCTTCAAACCTTGTGCACACACTTGCGGACACTCAACAACCATAGCTTCCTCTAAGCAGCTGTGTGACTCTGAAAATGAAAGTTATTGATGCCCACAATGCAGGAGAAGCTACAAGAAGATAGCAAAGCGTCGTCAGCTTGCAGTTTCCACAGTGAGAAATGTCATTAAGAGATGGCAGTTCAGTGGAACTGTGGAGGTCAAGATGAGATCTGGAAGACCAAGAAAACTCTGGGAGTGAACTGCTCGTACATATGCTGGTCAGAAAGACAAATCAAAACCCCCATTTGACTGCAAAAAACCTGCAGGAAGCAAAAAAATCACCAAAATCTGTTATTTATCAAGGGGTACCTAAACTTTTGCATAAGACTGTAAGTAGCAGATACATCTCAATATCACTGTTAAAAAGAGGTTATTGTGTATTTTGGATAAACACCTTCAGCGTTGTTTTACAGTTTAGAAAGAAATACAAATCAGGAAGAACCATTAAATTAAAAGGTCTTACCAAAACTTTTGATCTGTAGTGTACACAGTGCCCTGGCGTAACTAGGATTTATCTTGACCCTGTACACATTTTATGAGTCAGTATGTATTGTCCGTACACTTTACACAGCTTTTTAAAATCTTTTTTGTTTGCCAGAGCATTTAATGTGGAAGGTGCTTTCCAGAACAAGGAAGTAGTGAGTTAGAGTGTGAGTGTCTCTGGTAAATCATAAAGTTGTTAATGATCAGTCAAGAATGCAGATAACGCATTCCTGTGTGTGTGTGTGTGTGTGTGTGTGTGTGTGTGTGTGTGTGTGTGTGTGTGTGTGTGTGTGTGTTTGCTATGAGAGTAATTGCTTGGTTACCATTTGCTATGAGAGTAATTGCTTGGTTACCAATGCAAACTCAGATTTTTGACTGTTTTATTGGGTTTGCATAACCTGCACAGTTCAGGGTCAAACTAAATGTACAGTAGGTAAGATAGAGATCGAGCTCTGATTTTTCTGATTTGTCTTTGATTGTTATACTATACCTTAACCTCATGTTGTATGTTATTCTTTACATTATATATATATATATATATATATATATATATATATATAGTATTTTATATTTATATTTAAGTTTTTTGTGATGGTGTAAAAAGAAAAAAAAAATCATTAAACACTGCACTCATTTGTTCCAGATTCCTTGCAAAACCCTCCATGATGTGATTAACTATCTGATAGAGACTACTGGAGGAACTTATAAGCCCTTGGTTCTGGAGCACACGTATGAAGAAAACATCGGTAAGACGCCATCATTCACCATCAACACTAGCTCATTACAGAAACATTTCTACATGTTTGGGCCGTTCAAGGAGTTCCTGGGAGGCCAGCGTTACAGATGATCATGGCTCCGACGTACTGAGAAAATTGCTACCTTGATGGGATCCAAGCAAGTTTTACTCTCATCACTGTGTTCTGCTATTCTGCAAAAGTACTGATTTTAATCGCACACTCTCTTATAGTTACACAGATTTCGTAATCTTTTCATTACAACTCTTTAATCGTTACAATACCACCCTAAAATTAGTGAAAACTGCGATTTCCCAGCCTATGGGAATATCAGTGCACCTTTCCTTCCAAAACCCCACACCCATACCTGTTTTAGCTCACACTTTTTGCACCCTGTATTAAAAAAAATCTCATAATATAGGATGTGTACATACATAAGCATTTGTTCTACTTCTCTTTTCTAGAACTGTGTTTAAGAGATCTGTGTGATTGATATGTTTACGTGTGTGGATTTGAATGTATGCACAGTAAATCAATCAATAAAAAAAAAACTGATGTACTTAAATATTTTCAACATGTAACGTAGTGCTTGGGCGGTCTAAATATCACAGGGATAGAAAAGGTAGAGAGAAAATCCTTTCCACTCTGTATAAACTGCATTAAATAATATAATAGCTTTGGACTCAACAGTAATGATTTCTCCAAACTTACTTGATCTCCATGTAGATATCCTATTTTAATGTGCATGTTGTGTGTCTGTGTTGTGTGTGGAGCATGTCTGTGAACGTGCTCAGTAATGCCTCAGCTTCTCCTGTAATCCACAGTGTGTCACTTGTTTCTTTCAGTGTATGTAGATTACGATGAGGAGAACGGAGAGAAGAGTATGCGCTGTGCATCCAGCAACCCTGTGCGCCCCAACCTCGCCCCCAAACCAGGTACTGCAAATGTTCTTATAACGTGCAAATACACAGAAAGCACAAATACATGCATTACCATTATAACAATAACCATAACGATAACGTCACCCTTCAGCTCCAAGGAAGAAACGAGATCAACATGAGAGCATCTACCAAAACTCCTCTGGTGAGTTTATCTCTTCATTGTTTTGCTCTCATCTGATTTGTGTTCATGTGTATAAGGTGTGAGTGTCTAAAGTCTGTGTATCATCCAGAGGAGGAAGATAACCTTGTTGATGAAGACCAATGTGCTCCGCCACTTCTCTTGCCTCGGGCCCCAGGTAATAAATAAATAAATAGAACAAAAAACAAAAAAAAAACTGATTTCGCACTCCTGTTTACATGTTTCCTCATACATTTCATACTTATTTCCCTAATTTTATTTGGATTCTGTAAAGCCGGTTTGCGACAGTGACCATTGTTAAAAGTGCCATACAGATAAATTGAATTGAATGAATAAAATGCATCAAATAGAAAAATAAAAGAAGTAAATATTCATAAAGAAGAAGAAGAATCTGCTGATAAAATTTAACTAAAATTAGACATCTGATATCTTGGACTTACAGTATTAGAAAATACTGTAGTTTCTGTTTTACACAATATCATTTGAATGTTAGCTATTTTGCTGTTTAAAGGAAGTTAGTGTTTACTAAAAGATATATAATATTAGGTAAGTTATTGTTTTGAGCTATAACACTAGTACCCAGGTTCGCTAGCAAACTTACTTAATGCTTTACACAGTAGAAAAAAATATATACTCTAAAATTAGATATTTTACTACCAGAGTGACAACTAGTTTTAGTTATTATTATATTAAATGTACAGTAATAACTAGCCTAATATTAACTATCTTGCTAGTGAACAGGGATCCTGATTTACACAGCAGAATCGTTAGCCTAGTTTTCTAATAAACCTGGCTTCCGGGTCTTTTGCCTAGCCTAATATTAGCTAATGTGTTAGTAGAGATGGGTACCGTATTACACAATATAACAGTTTTTGCCCTAGCATTAAAAATCATTAGACACCAAGAGGAGAATAAATAAAGGAACCCATTAGTGCAGCTCCCATTAGATATGTTTATTTCCAGCAATGGTGTTAGCTAGCTTGGCTAAAATGTCTAGTTAGTATAATGTTACCTAGCTTGCTAGTAAGCCTGGTTACTAGATTTATTTATGAAATAATGTTAACCAAATGTTTATACACTGTAAGAACTATTTATTAATAATTCATAAAGTCATTACATACGAGTGACCAGCTTGTCAGAACTTCTTTGTTGGCAAAGAATCATATTGACCGAGATTGCTAGCTAGCAGCTAGCTTCGTTGCTAGTTCATGTCAAGGGGCAGTATTAGCTTTAGTGAGATTAGTTTTAAAAAATAAAAAATGCCCAAAACAGTTTAATAATAATAATTTTACATAAATTTGCTTGTGTACTTTAAAATCAACCTTTGTATTTTGTATCTGTGTATTTTGAAAATCAACCTTTTGTTAGTCATCGTGGACATGTCTTACAGAGAAGTATATGTCAAAGAGTATTATCCTGTGGTGTGGCTCAGTACATACAGTTACCCTGGAATAACCAGAAATAACAAGCACCCCATGTTCTCCAAAGTCATGCACTTTTACTTGAATTGGTTCCAGTCTTTGAAGCATTCAAACTCAAAAAAAAAAAAAGAAGAAGGGTACCAACATGAAGCGCACCTCTCCCAAACCTGCCATACAGGTGCAGTGGCCAGTTGCCAACAAAGATGTCATTGCTGACAAAGTCATGAAATTTGTAAAGCAACTGTCAGAACTATTAGGTTATTAATACTAGTTACTACAAACATTTAATGCTGGAAACATTACATTAACTAAATGAACTCCTACTGTGTAGCTGGTTAGCCAACAGCTTGGGTTGCAAAATTGTATCTTAAGCTCGTACTTTGTACCTAAGTATCACAAGAATGTTGTTATGTAACATTCCAGTCATTTCAATAGCACCTGAAGCTAGTTTTTGTAGCCAACATAGGGAATTTTGAGGATACGTGAACAAGGACAAAGGTAGCTTGAAATGAACTTGTTCAGTCAGGTCACTCTGTGAAGTCGAGTTGAGACAAATTCAAAGAAAAACAGAAAGAAGTGTCAGGAAAACAAACGTTTTATACTGTATGATACTGAGAATCATTGTTGTGTGTTTGTAGTGAGACCTTTGGTGCATCAGTCGTCTGTGCCTGATCTTCAGATAGGTCCAGGTAGGTGTCCTGACTCTTAGTTTATTTTATTCTTAGTATTCTTGTTTTGTGCTGTATATATAAATACAGATTTATGGTGAATAAAATGGTGTCACTTCAAATAGGACTTCAAAAAGCATCAAAAAAGCTTCAAGAGCAAAACTTAGCCATGAAGCATTAGAATATTTCCTTTACGCTGCAAGCTAGTTAGCAACAGACCAATGAATTGCTTTAACTACATTGTACTTATAGTTACTAGTTAATTCATATCCTAGTTAGGGAAACAGGTTTAAAGAAACCGTTACATTCTGTTCCTAATTTTTAAATATCAGCCCAAGAAAGAAATTGTCACATGTAAATGAAATCTTTGTTGCAGGCGGGGCTTTGCTTCCACCAAATTCCCGCCCACGCAGTGCCTCAGTGGTCGCTGAAGCAAAACCAAGACGGCCAATACCAGCAGTGCCTATTGGAGAAACCTTAACTGAATGTAAGGGTCAACTTGCTCCACTCTCAACATGACTTTAAGAACTAATAATGTTCAGAAGGTACATACAAGGCCCTCTGCTGTCTGTCAGGTGAATTGCAACTTCAAAACATTAACAGAAACTTGCCTGTGGGGCCTGTGGGTTTGTGCTGTGGTGTCTCGCACCAGGGCATAGCAGTGGATACTTTTGGTGATGTTGGGTTGCGGGGCTGAGCCACTGTGGATCAGATTATATATAATTGACAACGTTATTTAGTTCACTATTAGGGCTTTTAATGCTATGGTTCAGTGGTGTACAGTCAACAAAAAATCTCTTATTCAAGTCTTAAGCTGAATGATTGAGAACAGAAAATGTAGTAAGATCACAGTTTTGCATGTTGAAACATTACTAATTGTCTTGTTTCTGCTTTCGCACAGGTTTTAACAAAGAGCTAAAGCAGAAGATGAAAGAAATGAGAGTTACGGCAGAGTGACCTCTGACCCCAGGCCGATCAGCTTGTCTGCAAACAAAGGAATGAAGGAATTTAAAAACAGTGAAAATACCTGCACAAGTGACCTGTTTTTTTTTCCCAATGTAAACCTGCCCCGCCAAAACACTTTAATTCACAGCCAGGCTTGGAGATACATTTGGAAGAGAATAATGAGCTGTGTGTGTGTGTGTGTGTGTGTGTGTGTGTGTGTGTGTGTGTGTGTGGCCCAGCTGCCTGGATAGCTCGTGAAGCACCTTGTAGATGAATGGGTTATTGATCCTGCACTTGGTCTTTACAATTACTCAGTGTAAATCAGGAAGTAACAGGAGGTAAAAGCGTGTACTTGCCACATTACCGTCTGTCTCTGACATTTGTTCTGACAGTAAATCAGTGTATAGCATTTTTTGCTAATCAAAATTAATTCCTGTATAGCATTATTGCTATTTTTTCCTGTGCAGTTGATATGTATTTATAACAGTATTCTATTTAGGGTAAATAATTAAACTTTTACATATTTATCTGTGATCAACAATTACAGCGAATGATCATTTGGTTGGTTTTTAACATGGCGTATGTCAAGCGCAATAAAGCATAACAGCGTACTTTATATTGAAACAATTTCTGGCTTTGCTCTTATACCAAGGCCTATTAAATGAAGCACAATTAATGTACATAGATAAATAAACATATATATATTTCTAACAGATGTACTTGTTGGAATTTTCTTCTTATTTATTAATTTTCGACAATATTCTGTAATGTGATTGGTCAGATGATGTTAATTTTCTATAACAGCAGCTCTAACAGTAGTAGTGCAGTTTTCTGACATCTTCGTGACAGAGGAGTTTACTCTTTGTACTTTCTCAATGACCACGAAAAAAAAGAAAGATTAAGAAAGAAGCAAATAAGAGAATGACTGCTAGCATTAAACAGATCGGTTGTCATTGTATTAGCTAAATATTAACACAGAAACCAGCTAATATGGGAGTTTGTTACTACGTCTCCATAATATGTATAACACACTAGGTATATTAAGTCATTAATTAAGCTGATGTTCCTGCGGGAAAGAAAAACTGCAGTGAATGAACATATCTCTGAGAGCTACTGTAGCTAGCTCAAAATTGCAACATGCATGAAATCTTTAAATGTTAACATAAAACCGCAGCAACAAATGTTTCTCTTAGTATTTTATTATCTTACACAGGATTACATTGGTAAAATTGAAGACTTTCCAGTCTGTTATAATACTACAGTTTGCGCATAAAAGCGTTAAATGGTGTATATACAGTGATATATAGCAAACTTCAGTACAGTGATTAAAAAACAAACGCCTCACCATTCAGGCAGCTAGTGTGTGATAGTTAGCAACACTGTCACTGTGCACATGACCAAATAACACATGACCAAAAATATTGTACACATTTCTGGGCCCGTATTCACAAAGCTTCTTAGAATTCTCTCAGAGAGCTCCTATCTTAGCCTAAAAAGTCCTAGCTGGGAGTCTTAGACTAAAAGTGATTTAGAAAACCTCTTAGAGCAACTCTGAGTAAGGAAAGTACAAAAACATATATCTTAATGAGGAGGTGTGGTTAACCCTGTTGCTAGGGATGATGCAGCAATTCAAGGACTGTGATTGGATAAAAAATAATCTCTGACCTCTGCAAAGGTCTTGAAATGTGCTCTTTTGTGAAAATAGAGTATATGATAATAGAACATAATGTTTGTATTTAATGAAATTGTATAATCATGACTACAGGCTACTTCATGCAAAGTTTATGTTATAGGCTTAATATCTTAAAGTGAATTAAAACAGCCAAATGTTGAAATTGTGAACCAATTTCCACACAGTAGTTACTATATTTATTTACCACACTGATTTTGTTACATTCCGTATTTGGAAAATAGTTCATCTTTCCGCCATTTTGTCCTCTGCTATAGAAACTCTTAAGCCTCTTAAAAGTCCTCCTCTCTTCTCTTAACAATTTTTACCTTAGGAGCTGTTTTCAGGGCTAAGATGTTTCGTGAATCATTTTTATCTTAACTAAGATTTAATCCTAAATTTAAGCGGTAATTCTAAGAAAGTGTCATAATTCTAAGAATTTTCTGAGAATTTCGTCACTAAGAGCTACTTTTAGGCTTAAGAAGCTTTGTGAATACGGGCCCTGGACGTCAGTGGAATTTTCAAATTTTTTTCCCTACACATCTGTGTGCAACAAAAACAAGTATGACCTGTTTGTCGAAAGCGTAAAAATCTTTGCCATTTCAAAGGCAGAAAAACACTATGGTACTCCATCACACTCACTCACTCTCTCACACACACACATACACACACACACACACACACACACACACACACTTTTCATCCTGTGTAATCTTCCACCCCTCTGTGTGGACTTCTGCTGGCACAACAATGTTGTATATATTCTATAGAAAGCATTTTACTATTAGCGTGCTAATTTGGTTCTGAACACAGAGCAGATTTTACTTGACACTGAGCAGAATTAGGCGCCTCTGATCAAAGACATTCAGTGTGAAAATGTTTTAAAATCAAGTTACACAACAAGACACTCCGCTAAAATGGGTTACATAAAGTTGGAAATTGTGAAAGACAAAAAAAAGAAGAAGAATATTTTGGTTTGCTATGAGGTGGCATTTAGGCTGTTCGTCGAGTGGTAACCCTCACACACCGATAAAAAGAAAATCTTTAAAAAAAAAAAAATCATACTCATTCAATTTCAATCATACTCAATTTTCTCTCACACATGCTTTCCCATTCATAAATTTAGAACAGATAAATCCACAAAACACATTTCACACAAAAACAATGCCAAAGTTTACCTCACACATGCCAGGAAAATACGTTTTACCTCAGGAATACCTACAAAATATTCACACAAAATGATTTTACTTTACTCGTCCCCTAAAAATTCTTAGGATTTGGCCAACCATTTTACCCAACTATCACACAGTCCCACACTCGCATTTACCAAATTAGGTGAATGCGAAATCACAAAAACTCTCGCATTCACCAAATTTACCCTCCCCCCCACCCCCCACCCCACACACAAAACAAAAAATTTCTAACATCTCACAATTACCTCACACACCTAGAAAATGCTCTTACACTCATACAAAAACTCAAATATACGATTTCTCCCCCTCACACACCTAACAAAATGCTCTCAAATTCACAAGAGGAAAGACTCCCATATACAATTTTAACCACACAAACATATGTACATATAAAATTGCGTAGGTGAGAGCCTTAATTTGTAACGTGTCCTCATAAATTCTCAAATTCATCACAATTTTACCTCATCCACGCAATCATATTCAGATATTCACACAAAAATACTTGCATTCAGAAATTTACCTCACGCACAAAAGAAAATCTCACATTAACAATTTTACCTCACATACACCCAGAAAATGCATTCGCATATGCAATCTTACCTCAGATAAATGCACAAAACACTCACAGCCACACTTTTACTCACACATACACCTACAGATTGCTCTCAAGTTCATGCAAAAACATGAATTGACAATTTCTCCCCTCAAACACGCCCAACAAAATGCTCTTGCATTCGGAAAAAAGTCTCCCATGTACAATTATACCTCACACACACACACAAACATATGTACATTTGTTCATGTACATATAAAATTGTCTAAGTGAGAGACTTCATTTGTAACATGTACCCATAAATTCTTGCATTCACAATTTTACTTCAGCCATACAATCATATTCAGACATTCGCACGAAAATACTTGTGTTCCGAATTTTACCTCACACATAAACCTATAAAAAGCACTCACATTCACGAAATGCACACGCACAAAATCTGCGCAATGTGCGCATTCACCATTTTACCTTACATATGCCCAAACAATACTTTCACATTCACACCTATTCACCCAATGATGTGCTTTCGCATTCATACCAAAACTCTCACATCTACCCATCTTTAAGACTCAAACAGCCTAACTGTCACCTCGTTTCTGTCATCAGTTACACAAACGACTTGTGTCAAAAGACAAAACCGTGCTACGTACACACAGGTTCGACTGTGCTTACTGTAACTCGCACATGTTGATGGATGAAATGAAAAAGCTGAAAGGCACAGAAAGCTGGTGCTTCTCTCTTTTTTCCCCTTCTCCATTTCCACACACCTCGGGGTAAATGCATGAGTACTTTCTGCTGCCGCTAAGAGTCTGAGTGACGGGCGTCAGTTCTACAAAGCAGTGGAGGAAGACGTGTGGATGTAGGTGAATGGAGGTCTAGGTTAGGCTGGCGTTGGAGCTGCTGGCGGTGCTGTTCCTTTTCTGGCCACACTGCACTATGGTAGGAACCTGTAGACCCGTCTGAACCGAGAAACTCCCGTTCCACACCTACACACAGTCCCAAAACAAAAACGCTTAGGAACAATCCTAACACATGTGCCATGAGCTGTGAATGGAAAATCACCAGACTTGAATTTAAATATAAAAAGTCATAAAACTTTCATAAAAAGTTCTGGAGTTAACAAAGAGTATAACAACCAAAACAAATGTTATAAATACATATAATAAGTCCCCTACATACGAACATTCAAGTTACGAACTTTTGAAGATATGAACATGGGTTTGCGCAAGTTCAGTTGCAGAAATTAGATCACATGTCCGGCTCACATAATATTATATATACCCACTTTCACTGAGATTCAGAAACCTTTTAAAGACTCCCATAATAAGTGTTCCAGATTTCATTAGAACCAGTACATACATTGAACACATACATTGTCTCTTGTGCGAGTGTAGTGATGGCCACTATTCAAAAAAAATTTTTCTAGCTACATTCCCAAATTAGACGAGCAAAGTAAGAGGCTTTGCTGCACACACTCACAAGAGGAACCAAAGATACCTGTTAGTTCCTTCGAAGCTTTACTTGGAATGCAGCCCCACAGGTTCCAAATTCTTTCTTTTCTCAAATGAAGTCTAAGAGGTTTATTGAATAATTTCTGAGAACTAGGAGCAAGTAGGAACTAGTAAGAATTAAAGATCCGAGTGATAAACTTGAGAAATGGCACAAGCACCACAGGAATGATATGAGGAATCATTTATTTTAATGTTTCAGCATTGGAGCACCATACCAAGAAATAAATGTAATAACTGATCGTAATTCAAATGTCACTCAATCATTCAATCTATGTACGCATGTAAAACAAAACAAACAACCTAATAGTCACTAGTCTTATTTACATCTTATTTATGATGTTTGCTACAAATAATTATGAATATATTTTTTTTATTTTCAAGACAGAAGGTTGGTGGATTTCCTTCATTTCCATTTCTGCAAACGGTGATGTTCAGTAAACAAAGCATTAATTATACATTATATAATAAAGCACTAATTACTAAAACATAAAGAATGAATTTTACGAATGTTAAGGTTAGGAGAGCACTAGCATTCATATCTTTTAATCACCGCTGCATTAAAATGACATCTCTTGTGGAATTTGTACCAATTTTCCCAAGAGCATTTGTTTCAGTCTGTCAAACACAATGCATGACACACTTATTATGCTTTTTATAGCATCAAATTTCATCACATCGCATTACCTGACTTTTCACCCAGAGGTTCATGGCAGTCATACACAGATACTTCAATGTGTTTTCCTACAAGGCAGTGTTAATGGTGCTAATCTCTTACCATAAAAGCTGGAATAACCGGCTGCTGAAACTTGGTCCGGAAAGTATGCATGAGGGCTTTTGTTTTGGCGTTGTAGAAAGACAACGTTCCTGGACGCAAAACAAACAAAAAAAGAAAAACAGAATTTTTAGTTACTGATGCGAGGGGAATTACCCTTGACGCACTGTAAAAGCCAGGAGTTCTGATCAAAGGATAAATAAAAATACCTGTCGTTATACTATACAAACATGTATAATTAACACTTCTAAAGTAATCTTGTGGGTGTAAAAAGAAATAAAGCTCAGACTTTAAACACTTTCTTTCACGGGCCATGGAACAACAAACATTTTCTACCTACACCCTGCACTTGACCAATTTATATCTTAGATTTTATGCCTTTTATTTCATACTTTGAAAATACTCGGCTTATCCTGGGAGACATTTCATTATACACATCTCTGGCCTTTTCCCTAGAAGAGCACGTCTCAAAGAGTTCCACATCTACTACAACAGTCTGCCAAGGATTACAGTTACATTTGTTAAATAATTACATAATGACTTATGATTTATAGATATGCACTTTATAAGCAAAACAACCACATCTTTTTTGTCCTCTGTTGAAGTTCATATCATTTTGACATGTGATGTCCTATTACAAAAGAATTCCATTTTTGGACAGTCACATGGCTTTCCACTGTTTGTATATACACTGATGCATATGAGGAAAAAAACAGCTGAGCTCATCTCCACATAAAATTCCCATTTAATGGACTTATTCTCGTTCTTTATACTTCTTGTCCTATACAGGGTTGTGGCAGGCCTGGGGCCTATTCCAGGGGACTCGGAGGCACTAGGCAAGGTACAAGCATGTCCATGCTCACATATTACAGGCAATTTGGAAATCCATGGAAACACTCTAGCTTGAAGTGACACGATTATTCCAAATGTTGAAGGTCCCTTGAGAAGGTTTGCAAGTTTCTACCATTCCATGTGTTGTTGCTGCTTCCGCTGAGAAGCGATAAGACTGTCCATGTCGAAAATAAAAGAAATGTTTATTTTATCTGAAAAGTAACCCTTCACAAACAAAAACTGCGATGCATGTCGAGATCCTAGACTGACGTCATCTGCCAATTTTCAGATATGATTTATTAGCTCGCGTTGCACTAAGACGATGCTGTACTTGAGTAAAGTGGATGAACTTGGGGAAAATCCACAGATTTGCACAGCTTATTGCGACTACCTTAGTGAATTACTGTCCACGATCAAAAATAACTGCCTTACACGATTCATTAGGTGGGACTGTTAAAGCTACAGATACTGAACCAGCGTGTTTGGAATAAGAGTGAAACAGAAGGAACTTCAGGGAAGCCAAGAATGCATGTTTATAGAGCTGTATTCCAGCTAGAATATTATCTTGAATAAAACTGTTTTAACATAAATTATAATATACCATCTTTAAAGTTACAGTTCTACCTCTGACACTGGAAACTTTCCATAAAATATTCAATAAATGTACTGGACTACAGCAACATATTAGAAGTACATTAGTGATAATATTAATAATAACACTGTCAAAGATGTTACAAACTGTGTCCTCACCGTCATCGTAGTTGCAGTAGATGCCCATGCGCTCAGGGATGGGGCAGTCCAGCGTACGCGCCTTGTTGTTGTGTTTGGCACTGAGGTTCTGCTGCAGCCAGTTGTTCAGATGGACACACCAGGAGGCGCTAGTCTTCCCGAGCTGATCGAATCGGCCGAGAGACCGCAGTGCCAGGCCCGCAGCGAACGTCTTGCTCTCTTTATCGAACCGAACTTCCCAGTAGTGCTGCCCTGAGTCGATCATGGTGTCGCCTGTGTGTGAGAAACGCAGTGAGATACACACACAACCTTCTTTTTGTCATGCTAAATAAATACTACTGTTTTCACAGATCAGGGGACTTTTACACAAACAATAAGTTTGGCTAAAGATGAAAACAGAACAGACTGTATAAAGATCATATTAACATAAGATACGTCACTTGAAGTCCTAATTCTCTCTAAATCACATCATTTCTCCTTCGCACTCACCCAGAACAGTGTAGGACTCGGCCGTGAAGCGGTCTCGACCCACGCGGGCTGACGGCGCTCTCTTTGGAGACATCATGGCCGTCCTGTGGAGCAGTGGACACAGACAGAGGCACACATTTCCCTACTGCACAGTCACGTCCAAGCACACTGAACATAACACAGGAGGATTTGAATATAATAGATCACATTATGCAACGTTGTCTTAAGGCCCTGAGTAAACTACGGCCTTGTTCACACTGCCAGCCAGTCCGTTACATCAACTGCAACCTGATACGGACGTTCTGTTGTTCTGAATGTTAAGTTGCTATGCTTCAGGAGGTCATCGAGGGTCTTTTTTCACTTACTGCTACTGTATATAAACTGTGTTTTCAGGAAGAGCATCTGGCTTAACCCTATGGAATATGAAAATTAATCCCTGCAAAGGGAATTAAGTGAAATGGGGCGATGCCGGTCTGAACAGAGCCAAAAACCGACCTGATCGCTCATTATTTTATTCAAATAAAAGACGATCAGTGAAGAGTTGTGACACTGCAGGCTGGACAAAGGCCTAAAGGACATGTGCAACACCTCCCACACTTAGATTGAAGAACAGAACACAGTGACTGGACCAGGAGAAATGGGACGGACCGGGCCGGAGAGTGCATAGGAGAGCTGGTTCTGTTCTTTTCCTTGCGGATGTCCTGGATCGGCGTTTTGCCCCCACTGCTGTCCCACTCCACACTCAGGTCCTCCACCTTCAGGTTCTGATGGGCTGACCCGGCGTCCAGCTTGAACACAAACGCTGGAGCAAAGACGAGAAAAGATATAATAAACCTTACAATACTGAATAAACAGAAAAACTTGCTTCATGATGATAGAGTTCAGACGTAAACTTTAGCTCACCCTTCTGACCAAATGAAGAGGTACAGGATGTAGAAATGTTCTTTATAATTAGAAATTTCATGTGTTTGTTTTCACATTAGCGTATGGTAAGATATCGGGGGATTAAAAACTAAAACTATTGTTGGTTTAAAAGTTGGTAAAATGTTGCAGGGATGTGTTTGCTGTCTGTAGTTGTACAGCTCACAGCACATCAGCTTAAATGTTTTGCATCGGTCAATAACTGTATGCCTCATTAATCTTTAAGTGTGTGTGTGTGTGTGTGTGTGTGTGTGTGTGTGTCTCACCATGTGTCTCCAGAGTAACCAGCTCAGAGAACTCTCCTGCTACAGCTTTATTGCACGCCTTCACCCGAAACGTCATGTAACGCGTGTCGAAGCGAAGGCCTGCACAAACACAAACAAACACAAACACACACGCACACGAACAGTAACCCCAGAATTACACACAGACCACATACGAAATGTGAAGAAAACATCAAAAGTGAGCACAGTAATGCCCCTGGTTTTACCTGTAAGTGTGTACTCTGTTTCCTTAATCCCCTCCACCACCATCCACGGATGCTCCTCTCGAGCGCGTGGTGGCCCCTCGTGGTTTGTTCGCCGGTACTCCAGAATGTAGTGGTCGATTTTAGAGTCTGGTTCCGGTAACGTCCACACCGCGGTGACAGAGTTATCACACACCTGACACTCAGACTCCTGGATCTCTGGAGTAGCAGGAACTACGGAAAGGAACCGTCGAAGTGAGAGTTACACCTGCCACCCCCTCCCAACCCCCCGTAAAAAAGCCTCGACTATTCAACGAGCTCCAGTTACAATTATTTATAAGAAAGTGCATAATGGATGTGATCGGATCTCATGTCACATGTGGCACTGAGCATTTTTTTTTTAAGTTTTTTTTTTTTTAAAAAAAGTCAAATGTGTGTTTTGGAAAAATGGCTGTTATGTTACGCGTGAAACCAACCTGGGAGGAATTTGATGGCCTGGAGCATTTCGCGCTCCTGAGTGAAGTCCACCATGAGGTGACTCATACTGTCACTCGCTTTAGCTTTTAAAGAGAGTCGAAAGGCTGGAGCCATGGTAACACTGCGTGCGCACGCACACGCACACACACACACACACACACACACACACACACACACACACAAGCAGGGAAAACCCAGTTAAAAAGTAGGAATTTTACAGTAAGAACCCGTATGGTGAGCATGCAGAGATAATCATGAGGAACAGAAAACCTGAAGATCCACAGCACAGAGCATGTGAGGGGAAGAAGACGGAATCTGTTTACGTGATCAGTCCATAATCGTCTACCGTAACTTCAGCCGAATTCTTGAGCCAATAGTCACGCATGAGCATAAGACCTGAGTAATTTAACAGTTGGGCAACATGATGAGTCTCTTAGTGGCTTAGTTGATGTGTGGTGTGTGGTTTGGGTTCATACAAAACAAACAAAAAAACACTACACCTCTCCGTCGGGGCGATGGCATCTTTCATTAAAGGTGTCAAATCTGTGAGGTACAGTACTGTGCGAAAGACTTGGCGCCCCCCGTTTCCCCATATTTTGCCTCCAAAGAGCCAGACGACTTTCTTCTATTGTTTAATGTAGACTTGAGGACTTGAGTAACGCGATACTTCTTCAGGCTTCCTGAAGGACCTTTCGCACAGCACTGTATACACAGGACCACACGAATGAGACTTCATGTTGGAATGGATTCCTTTGTCTTGGTTTATATGCATGCAGATTTCTTTTTGCTGTCTGTGTGATATATAAAAATCGTCTCACGTTTAAAGTGTGCGCTCTAAACTCCGCTCACACACTCTGCTTCCACATGATCGGGTAAAAACCACTACACTGACTACTAAGATGAGCGAAAATAAATGAAGTGCTGATGTAGGGGGAGAAGAAAAAAAAAGGGGGAGGGGACAAGACACAACGAGAAGCACTTGCTAGCTAGATGATGATGATGAAGATGATGAAGATGATGATGTGTGAATTGTTGTGCAGTTTAGAGCATGTTCTTACATTGCCCTTGTTTTGTTTACACATTTATTTTTAGCCCTAAGAGGAACAGTCACGCTGTTAAACAGCCTCAAGACCAGGATTGATTAAAAAACAAACAAAAAAAACAAAACTCACTGTTACAGTAAAGTAACCAATGCAGTGAAGTTACTGTAACACTGTAGTTGATTATTTTCCTATAACAGCATGTTTTGGAGCGTTTTTCTATCATGCATTAAAGAAAGTTACATTGTATCTGTTTATAGTTACATTTAATGTCGCTCTGATAAAACCGGTTAGTTCCGGTTCCAAGTACGTTACAGCAGCTATAACGGAGATGTTTCCTCACCAGCTTCTCATTTTTATCTTTTTGGATTTAATGAAGCAAAAATACAAAGCTTGTTGTGTTACTGAGGAACTGCAAATAAGCATGAATTAATTTGTCCTGAAGATGTCTGATAACATACAGTTACAGCTACAAAGCACCGACACTGTCGACTCCTTCTATTAGAGATGAGATTCAATCAATTTTTTTTTTATACATTTTAAATTTAGATGCATTTGAACTAAAAATCTGAAAAAAGATTAATATCGAATCTGGATATTTATTAAACTGTGATAATTACACAACCGTAATACAAAAGCAATCAGCACACAGGTATTGTGATAATATTGTATCAGATGATCTCTGGTGATTCACATCCCTATAACGCATTAGAATGAGCGCATTAATATAAACCGGCACAACTATCAGTCCTGCTGTTGTAGAGAATTCATCAACACCTTGATAAATTTAAACCATGACTGTTCCCCTTTAGGAGTTTACAAGGGAAAAGACTAATGGCTCTGTGCGACTCGGTGTGTTCCAGGTGTACTGTACCTATCCTTTATGTCTTTTGCCGCCTGAAAGCAGAGAAGGAAGAAGAAAAGAGGAGGAGAGAGAAAAACAGAGAGGTAGAGAGACAGGGGACGAGACAGAATTAAACAATACGTCAGTCATTACGAGCACAGAGACAGCAGGGACGACCGCTGACGGGAAACAAGCGGCACTTTGTCACAGTAATGATGTCATGCTCAAGCCATAGCCGTGTTACTGCAGCCGGGCTCGACTTTTACATTAAAAACATCTTTCAAAAAGAAAGTACAAACAAACCACAAAGCGAGTGCAAGTCCTTCAGCAGGAAAGTGTTTTCATTTGATACATTTTGAAACATTAATGTAAATTTGTCACATAGCGTCAGGTTAAAAAGAGCCGCATTACATATGAAATAGAAATTAACTCATAACGTTATTTGCATTTTTTCGGACTGAGTACCCAAGTACCTACTGTATGTTCATTTGATTATTTCTTCCATTTAAAAACAAACAAACAAAAAAAAAACAAGACTTTTAAAACAGTTTAAAGCTTTTAAACAGTAACTAAAAATAAAGGCTTTCAGAACATGCGGTTAAATTATTAAACGATTCTAAATGACCCGGATGAGTAAATTAGACAGCGTAGTTAGTGTCCGATGAACCGCTGATAGAGATCAAACGAAAAGAAACTGCAAGATGTTGATGATAAATGAAAACAACTTAGCAACTCTGAAAAAGGAGAAAGAAAAAAAGAGAGAGAGAGAAAAAAGCAGTATTTTGCAGATGCTGCGATTTATTTTCATCTCCTGAAAATGATTAATGGACTTGACTTGTTACATGTGCTTTGATGTTACCTAAAATTATTTAGCATTTCAATCAGCATGGGCGGTGTGTAACTGGGTCAGGAAACTTGCTAAATATTCAGCAAAATCTGTCAAGACTTTCAAGACTTTGTGCTACAAAACAAGAACATAATCCATTAAATTTACTATTTTACTGTGGCACAAACACAAATAAAAAGTTTTCCCGGAAATGAACATGACTTACACGGACATTTCCCCACAGCTATAACTTTACTCCTGCACGCACTGTGCATATATATGCATACACCAATAAAATTTTACATTTAAGCTTATTTAGTGTTTTAGCAAGCAAAACAAACAAACAAAAAACAAACAAACAAACAAAAAAATATTTTATATGTGTGTGTGTGGCCCGTGTAAGTCATGTTCACTTGCGGGAAAACTTTTTATTTGTTTTGGGATTTCTTTTATATACATATAAAAAAGCTGTTGGACGCAGTGAAGGTTCTGCTGAGAGCACCGGTAGGAAATTATATAAAAGAAATCTCTTGCCTAATCTAAAATATAATCCTGACGGTGACCTTGGCTACATTGACAGGCGGAAATATTTTCTAGTGGGCGTGTACCTGGGTGAAGCCGTCCGTCTCGGATGAGCAGAGCGTCTGATTGGCCAATTCGAGCAGCTCCTCAGAACTCTCCAGGGCTTTTGTACAGGCGCTCAGCTGATTCTGACGAAACATGATGCAGAAAACACACTTATCAATACACATTGCTTTGTGCAAAATTATTTAACATTGTTCATATATTTGTACGATTTTGCAGAAACAGGTAAGTGTGCAAAGATTAGCTGTTCTGGTAACATTTATAGCTTTATTATTATTATTTTACTTTAACTATGTATGTGTAAATGGAACATTAACATTTAGTAAACATAAAATTTTGCTCATTTCTAATAGTGAACTGCTTTCCAGTACTTTTAAACAATATCTGAAGGTGTCTCTTAGGCACTAATATTGAATAAAAGTTTTATTTGAAACACACTCCCTAATTTAGCACTGAGAAAAAATCACTTAAAGGGAGCAAACCATCAGCAACTGATTCACAGGAAGTTCCTGGACAAGCAGCGCACCCTAGTGGTGGGGAAATTTTCGCATCGCTCCAAGAAGCCAAGTAATAATTTTCTTGCACAACCGAGGAAAAGCATTAATAAGCTGAACTTTTTTTTTTCTAGTTTCTATTATCGCTGTTCCTTTATTTCATCTGTACAAAAGACATAACAAATTCATGCTAGCTAGCTTCTGCTAGGTGTCAGTTTTCCTCCGTTACTTAGCAACAGCATCCGTTTGCCTTTAACCATGTAAATTCTGAACGGGGTGTTGTTTAGACTTTCAGGGTTAAAAATATAATTTTACATGTGAACGCAACATGAATTGAATATGATCTTACAGCAAATTAGTTCCACATACATTAAATCATTTCTCTGATGATAAATTCTAAAATCCAATGTCTAATGTCCTGTGAAGCTCAGACTGAAGGCCATAAGAAGGATTATACAGAGGGACAGGGCATAAATCCTTAAGGTTCAGTTAACTTAACTATGTGTGTGTGTGTGTGTGTGTGTGTGTGTGTGTGTGTGTGTGTGTGTGTCACAATTGTCTCACACACTCTCCAGGTGCGTCCATTTCTTCGAGTGAATACTAAACACTCATGCATATACATGACGTATTCATTAGCTACCAGCATTACCAGGACTACATTTAAAATTCCAAACCTGAAGCTGCGACCCCCGATCCCCCACCTTATCATGCTGGTTTAGACGATGTTCCCAGAGAACAGAAAATCCACATGAACCCTTATGTCAGGAAGAAGAGCGATTTTACAACAGGACTGAAAGATGTGCCTGTTATCGAGGGAGTAGGTATTACATTAGCTAACTTGCACTGCACTGGATTTGGTGTGGTGTGATGTGCTGTGATTGGCTAATTGAGCTGTCAATCAAGCTGAAGGTTTGTTTACATCTCTTTGGTGTTTTTGTTAACCATGAGTAAAGTGTTAGTGATGATTATTGTTGTAAATTTATCATTAGTGCATGCATGTGTATATATACACACACACACACACACACACACACACACATTCGCATGATAATCAAATAAATTTTTCCTTAGTGGCCCAATAAAGTGGGTGTGGCTTTGCTGTCTGTCAGTCAGTGTAAAGGAGGCCTGGCATGTGTGACTGTCAAAATGCTCTTTCTGTATTCTAAAGCACACACAACACCCCAGCTGACCACATTATTAGGTCTGAATATGTAAACGGGGAAAACGCAGTAAGAGTAAGGGGGCGGGGCTTGTAGAGTGTGGCGCATTTCCATGTTGCATATTCATTAAATCTGGAGTTATTGATCTGGTGAAGCGTTCAGAGACTTCAGTGGCTTTTTCTGCAGTCGTGATAATTTTTGCGGAGTCATCATGCAGAGAAATGTATTACTCAACGGAGCTTGAAAACGATTTCAAACGTGTTTTGCTTGATTAGAATTCAGCCCCGACCTGCAGCTCATATGTGCGACCGGCGCGCTCCTGTTTGATCCGGGTCATCATCCCCTCCTTCAGCTCGTCCAGAACAGCATGCAGGGAGCTGAACTCCGACTCCAGATCCTCCTGAACACGGGTGGAGTTTGCCTATACACACACACACACACACACACACACACACACACACACACACACACACGTACAGGGCCAGTGAGTAGAGCTTTGGCTCGTGCCGGGTGTTCATCAAGCTGATGTCTTTAGTTCTGAAACGTCAGTAGTGAGAGCGCTGCACTCGACAGCTTCTGCACCTCATTCATCACATCAGTGAGGTACGACATTGTGCAGTGCGACTTGTGTGAGGATTAAACACCATTTAACAGGAAAATAACCAACAGCAGCCAGGTGTGATGAAGTAGACTTACTGTTACCATCGTGGCAAAAACAACATGTGTTAAAATATTTTACATCCATGGTTAGGTTTTGTGGACGTGGCTAAAAGTTACCATACTACCGTGATTATGTCTGATTGACAGTTATTATCATAGGACCATAAGAATGAACAAAGTCAGCAAATCTTTTGGAAAATATTTCGATGAATCAAAATAATAATAAAAATGATAAGTCAGGTCTAATACAGTCTGTATCAGGGGTGTTCGAGTCAAAGCGGGACTTTTGATGATTGTACAGAATAACAGAAGACAGTTCAGAGAGTAAACGCTCCCTTTATTTCTCTATATAACTGCCTGCTACACTAATGCACTTATCCCAGGGTTTCACTAGCGCTTGGACACCATCAAGAAAGAAAGTTTTCTCAGTACGCCGGAGCCGTGATCGGACTGCCTTTCTGATTCACGTCTGAAACGCCGGACTCTCTGGAACGCCTTCAATGGCCAAAAACATGTGAAAATGTCTTGGAGCGAGGTCAGGACTGTACGGGAGATGTGGCAATAGCTCCCGACTTTTCAAGGATCAGGCGTTCCGCTCGCTGAATGTAAAGGACTGCATTAGGCTCAGAGCCACTCGGGGCGGGATCGCCATTCATGGACGTACAGCCTTCTTTAAAACATTGGCGCCGTTCAGATGTTTTACTGCAGCTGAGAGTCTCATCACCATACTGTGCGTTGAGTCGAGTCAATGGCTTTTACGCTTTCATTCTCCAAAAATATCATCACAAGTACCGGTTTGACTTGAACGCCCCTCATATTTAATCCTCGCCAGTAGAGCCGAGATCCTTAACCAGGCTGTAAGCGAACATCTCAGTATCCGAGTCCAGCTTAATGGTTAACAGTCTAGGTTTTAACAGCTAGTCGCTGTTGCTCAGTGTCTCCTGCACACACAAGTTTCACATCATCATAGAGTTTGATCATTAACCACAGACAGAGAGGCGACTGAATGCTGCAGTAACTGATAGGTATGATGGGTATAAAGGCATTTTATCTGTGCAAAACCAATGAAAAAGGGACAATTTAAACAAAATCTGAATATTATGCCATCATGTTTACTAACCCTAATATGGTATAGGGAGAAAAACATCCAAATGTCCATAATTAAAGGCACCATTTTCAAATTTCGGTCCCCTATCAGCAAGCCCTTTCCAAAGTCCTCAGGTAAATGTGTTTTGTTGTGCGTTTCCTGCTTTTGTTCATGTTTACATTATTTTTTATTTATGGCTATAAAAGGGAAAAAATCTGTTTGTGATTGGACTTAACTGGATGTGAGATTATGGTAAATAAAAAAACAAGATTTCTGCATAAACACAAATTGAGAAAGCATTAATTATGTTTCTTAATTAAGTTTTAAAAGTCCATTACATTCCCGGTGAGTGGAATGACTTTGTACATGCATTTCAGTGTCTTTTCCCCCCTCGTACCTCCAGATTCTGCAGATTTTGCTTCAGGCAGCAGATGAAGTTCTGGATCTCCTCATTCTTTAGTGCCAATGTGTTGACGATCTTTTGGAGCGACTCCTGAAACACATGTGCACGGAATTAAAGCCCACATACAGTCACTCGGCCAAACGGGACCGGTCTGGTTTCACAGGATTAAGTCTAAGAAAAACTGTGAGAGAGCTGAATTAAGGGATACGGAGATTTACAAAATGTCAAATGCAATAAGGACACTGGACACGGTCTGGTGTGTCTGTATGTGAGTCTTGTGATAGGCAAATATATATACAGTACAGACCAAAAGTTTGGACTCACCTTCTCATTCAAAGAGTTTGAATTTGTATTACAGCAAGAAAAAAGCAGCTAAGTGAAGAAAAACGAGTGGCATCATTACTTTAAGAACTGAAGGTCAGTCAGTCGGAAAAATTGGGAAAACTTTGAAAGTGTCCCCAAGTGCAGTCACAAAAAGCATCAAGCGCTACAAAGAAACTGGCTCACAATCGGACCGGCCCAGGAAAGGAAGACCGAGAGTCGCCTCTGCTGCGGAGGATAAGTTCATCCGAGTCACCAGCCTCAGAAATCGCAGGTTAACAGCAGCTCAGATCAGAGAGCAGGTCAATGCCACACAGAGTTCTAGCAGCAGACACGTCTCTAGAACAACTGTTAAGAGGAGACTGTGTGAATCAGGCCTTCATGGTAGAAGATCTGCTAGGAAACCACTGCTAAGGACAGGCAACAAGCAGAAGAGACGCGTTTGGGCTAAAGAACACAAGAAAGAAAACTCGCTGAATGAGAAGGGGTGTCCAAACTTTTGGTCTGTACTGTTATATATATATATATATATATAGAACATGGTCCCCACAAGTCACCTGAACAGAAAATGTGTTAAACATCCCATGAAAGTATGTTTTGGCTTAGATGTGTTTAAGCTATTACACAGTTGTAGCAGCAACTCCAAAATGATCTGTCTGTGGAATAATAGTTCTAATTTCTTTTAAAGATGTCCAAATTGTTCAATTTCTAACACTGAAATCTTAAACTCTTTTCCTATAGTGAAAAAGAAATAATGCTGTCACCAAACAGTGTTTAGGAGGAACAGCAGCAGTTACCAGTCTACACATTTACGGGATTATCACACTGCTACCATCAGCAGTCGTCTCTATTTTATCCTCATTATTGGTTAACTGTGTCAAATAATACCAATTAGTGTTTAATTTCATCTTTGCTGTACCTCACAACAAATTTACAGTGGAATATTTTTACACAAGTGACAGTTAAAGTACCTGAACACTTTCCTTTGTTTTTAACTTTGTTTATTTCTAGTCCCCACAAAGCAGGTGAGAGTCTAGTGATAGATGGATAATTATGTTTAGTTATAACAGGGTCAATAACTACAAAATGACATGTGTTGGTCTGAATAGAAAATAAATCACCAAAATCATGATCTTTAAAAATAATATTGATTTAAAAATTGATATTTTCATATGAAAGAGACAAAGAGCTCATTTACAGCCATAATACCATGTGTCTCAATATAAACAAGAATTAAACTTCTTATAATTGACCAAACCAAATCAGGTTGTGTCAAACACACACAAAGTTAAAATCGTTCTGTCATAGCTTTTAGCAAAAGGAATCAACAGGTTCAGGTCCAGCTTCTTTGCAACAACCATCACTACACTGTTAAATGAGTTAAACCGCTGACACCACATTAACGCTCTATTATCTGTATATACAACTGTAATACAAATGTAAGGGGTGAAAATGTAATATTGAATCAAGATATTTATAAAACTGTGATACTTATTGAATTGCAAATTCTATAATCACCACAGAGATAATATCGTGATAATACCGTATTGAGACGTGACTGGTGATTCCCGTCCCTAATACATCCTGTATATGGTCATGCTATTAAAGCTTGTTGAATTGAACTGATTAGTGAGCGGTTATCGCAATGATCTTCCTAGGTGCTCCTTTTAACAAACATATTTTAACGTTAGATAAAATACAAAAATGTGCATACTATAAATGCATGCACAAATGTATAAGGATGGAAATGCTCTGTAAAGCTTTATGTGCAGGGATGATGATGATGATGCTCCTCCACGCCCTGAGCATCCTGAGACCATACATAGGACTGCTTTCACATACATAACCTTCAGACTAATAATCAATGCAAAAATACTATATATGAAATGTTCATGCACATTATTATAGAAAAAGTACAGAATAGAGTAAATATTAATAAAACTGATACAGAGCATATGCTTGAGCTAATACAACATTATTAATGATAATGCATATGCATTTTCGAAGTTTGAATTTGTATTATATATATATATATATATATATATTTTTTTTTTCCCAGTTGGAGACTTTACTCTGTGTCCTCCTGTCCTGATGGGAGGCTGCGGTGAGAATAAAGCTGGGGAGCCTCATGCAGCAACTCTGCTTGCTCTCTTTGTTATCTCAAAAACAGCATTAGCGCTTTTAATCTCTTATCTCACCCACCTTTTGCTCGTCCATGTCGCAGCACCGTCACTCCGGCGTCCAATGCGTTCTTTAATATGATTTAATTGTTTATTTATTTGTATCCCAGACCCTGCGGAGCGGCTTCAGCACTGATGATGCTGTTACAGAGCGCAGAGAGCAGAGGTGCGGCATTACGTCATCGCCGGTACCGGAAGTTTTTTTTTTTATATTGGATTAAAAAAATTAACCAACGGTTAAATTATTAAGTGAATTAATGTGATTAATTAGTGTATTAAGTTATTTTTTTTACAAAATACATTAAAATAACCAAAAGAGAACGAAATAAAAAAAGATCGTATTGTATTTGCGCAGACGTTAAAGCCAGGCATCATTTGAGCCAATCACATACAAGTGTCTCATCCGGGCATTTCCGACTGCCCACCCGCTCGCTCAACCAGCTAGATTTATTTATTTATTTTTCATAATAAGTGTTTTATTAACATTTATTTATCTAAATATTTACCAAATAAATAAGTCTTGTCTGATCAAAAGACGTTATAACTTAGTAAATACAAATGACACTCCCAAACAGACCATTAGTTGCTGTGCTCGAACTAGCTTAATAGTTAGCGAAGATTAGCCACTTAGCCGATAAGAGGAAGTGTTCATGGGATGTGTAGTTTTTAAAACGTGTCAGGACTACAATAAGCGAAAATGGCTGTATTGTTAAATAAACACAACAAATAATTCAAATATAGTCACAAAAATAAAGATAACCCGAATGAAATGAGGCCACAAAAATCTTTTTTGCGCATGCGTAGTGCAAGCAAGTTTTACAACGTCTTTATCATCGTGTTTAACTAATTAAAAGTAGCTATAAACCTGAAGTCAAACACCTTTTATCCGAAAATATTGCTAAATGTTTTGTTAAATAAAAATAATAACAATAACAATACACCTATAGGGCCTGACAGTAATCATGGCTTTGTGTGGCAAGTGAAATTTAAGTTAGCTTTCTAAAAAAAATCATATTACATCCATGATTTAGCAAGGAGGGCAATTACTTTGTCCCATAGGGCCAGGTTTGGACAGCTTTTTCTCTTGATAAACGAAATCACCATTTAAAAACAGCATTTTGTATTTACTCCAGTTATCTTTGTGTAATATTAAAATTTGTTTTATGATCTCAATAATTATAAGTGTGACAAATATGTAAAAAAAAATGAATAAATAAATAAATAAATAATCAGGAAGAGGCCAATATTTTCGGAATCCGTCACAAGCACCATACTAAGAATATCGAGAAAAAAAGTTAGCCAGAGGATTAGATTTTATTCATATAGTGCTGCAAAATTGAGCCAGAACCAGTGGCAGCTTGGTTAGGACAACCTTGGTGATAATAATATAAGATAAAAATTAAATAAATCTTAGTTAATCCTAAGGGGAAATAGCAGTTATAAACCTGCAAGGTCTGTGAGTGGTGATTATGGAATTGATAGAAGTTTAGCAGCTTTAGTCATTGTGATTATGGGTTTGGGAGGAGTTTAGCAGCCATTGTGATTAGAGAACTGGGAGGAGTTTAGAAATGTTACCCATGGTGATAATGGAATTTGGGAGGAGTTTAGAAGTGTCAGCCATGGTGACTGAAGAATTGGGAGGAGTTTAGTAGCAGTATTCATGGTGATTATGGAACTGGGAGAAGGTCAGAAGCGGTAGCTGTAGGGCTGATTGAAGCGAAGGGACTGGATCTCATCGACGGGGTAGCAGAGATCGTTCATGCGTCTGGCACGTCGTTCTTCCATCAGCAGCCTGCGGGAGCGCTCCCGAGCAGCCTGTTGCTCCTGCCGCTTTTCCATCCGTTTCCTCCTTAACCACCTGTACAAACACACACACACCTGTACAGTACACTTTCCTGCTACCTGTACTCATACAAACAAGAATAGTGATTTAACAGTGTATACAGATTACCTCTAATGCATTTTGACATCTGTAAGGAATGTGTAGACACCACTCCATTTGGAGCACAAGAAGTGTCAAAATAAAGAACATTTATGAAACTTTTATTAAGAAACTAAATAGCTTTGGGGTGGCATCAGAAACTCCACTCCATCCCACCATGCCACTGGTGATTATGATTCCACTAAGGGCACAAGACAGATTGTTAAATTCCTTACAGATGGTCCTGAACAATTAAATATACTACATAAATATTTATAATTTTATAGTGACACATTTTACTCCTGAACCTCAAAATCTGGAGTGAATCAGATGAGTGTTAGTTAGTTAGTGTGTGTGTTGTTGACTTACAGTCTGAATGCTTTCGCACACTCCTCCGGTTGGTGCAGGTAGCTGCTGCTCTCCATCTCGAGTCTCTTCATCTCCTCCAGCTGTTGCTCCTTCAGCTGCTGCTGCTTCTTCTTCTGCAGCCAGAGGTTAAACGCCTCATCAGCATCGCAGCACTCCTTCTGTGTACGTCCAGAGACACAGATACACATGCCGCAGTGTTAACTAATCTTACACATACACATGCACATTCAATGCAATAGCTATTATGTTTAAATGTGCTAGAACTTTCTGTTACACATCTGTTTGTTAAGAGTGTTTTGCTGGTGCGCACCTTTCCATTCATCCTCTCAATCTCCTGAGCTCTCTGCACCCTCCTCTCCTCTCGCACCTGCTGCCTCTTCTTCATCAGCCACGACCTGAACGCCAGCTCGTTCTCTTGACGCTTCTGCTCTTCCTCCTCGCGGCGCCGCTCTTCCTCCTGGAGAATACATTTAACACAGGAGCTCAAAACACAGAAATTTGTTGTAACTGATGCAAACTGATTTCAGACCCACCTCTCTGGCGAGTTTTTCTCTCCTCTGCTGTTGTTTGTTCAGCTGCTCTTTCTGCTGTGGCGAGAGGGAAAAGGTGGCATGTGATGAAACCCCGCTAGCAGACTGAACCCTTCGCTTGCTGCCGTTTCTAAACACCACCCTTTGCGTGTTGCTCGCTGAACTGGGACGCACCCGTGGTCGTTCTGGAGGCCTGGGCGCATAGCGAGGCTCGGGGGTGGATGAAGAACCCAATTTTATGGAAGGGGACGGACTCTTAACAGGTTCTCGTTGAGTCTCAGGTAGTGGCGGGAGCAGTCCGGAACTCTCCACCTCTTTTAGACTTACAAGGTCAAACTTCCCATCCTTCTCCACAAGCACTCTTCCTTCTCTCGCTCCATCTCTTTGTCCATCAAGTTCCTCCTGAGAGGAGATTTTCAGCTTCAGCATGTGTCCCGACACGTCTCCCGGGCTGTCCTCTAGGTCACCAGCAGGGACCACCAGGTCCACTAGAGTGTCTTTAAATTGCAGACGGCGGCGACGCGTCTCATCCGGCGCCTCCTGGTCCTGCAGCTGCCTGTTTGCCTGCTCAATCTTCTGCTGGATGGATTTCTTCTCTTCATTGACCTCTCCTTCATCCTGCTCATGTTTAGGCTCAGCGCTGACATCTAACATATCCTCCAAGGGGTCCATGGGCGTTGGCCATCTTTCATTATCTCCATCTTCATCTGTGGCACTTTTACTCTGCTCTTCCTCCTGTTCCTTCCCTAGTTCCTCCTCCTTCAGCTCATGGTCTATCTGCGACTCAATGTCATCTTCATCCTGTTTCACAAAAAGTGGGAGAGGTAAAGTGCTGAATGGAATTAAAATGCATTTAAATAGTGGGGCTATTTGTCAATAATCGGATATATGTGATACTGTACATTGCGATATGTAAAATATATGGCTATAGGAATCACTTTGGTTGAGTGAAAAGTTTGTACCCTCTTTGGTTGCTGGACAATAAAACAATTAAAGATGTACCTCTGTTTTCCTGTTTATCCTACAAACAAAATTTTATAGTTATTCACTGGCATCAGCAGCTATGTCCTGGTCGGCACCTTTCTTTATTAACAATTGTATATGTTTGCGTCCTTTTAACCTTTTGCTCTTGTTAGTTACTTAGACGTCATTATGGACACTAATGACTTGAACATCATGTTTAATTTATTAACTCTTATTTAAGGCGTTAAAAATTTATTAAGTCGAGTTACAGGTTAATGGAGACCAGAAAGATCAGCTGCCACAGCCCCTAAAGTTAGAAAGTGAATCTTTTTTTGTGTGTTTGTGTGTAGAACATGTGCAATGAATTTACAGCCAGTGTGTGTGATACACAAGTAAGAAACAAGCACGAGCATGTACTGAGAGTATGAAATCCATCCCTCTTGCACACACACACACACACACACACACACACACACACACACACACACACACTTTCACAGAAATGTAGAAACTATGTCTCAGTGCAATACATTATTAAACGGAGCCTCTTTATGTATCTGTCTCCATTTTCAACACACAGACACACAGACACACACACACACACAGACACACAGACACACAGACACACAGACACACAGACACACACTCTTACCTGCTCCTCATTCTTGCTCTCTTCGCTGATCAGCCAGTCCAGATCTTTCTCAAAGTCGTCCTCATATTCCTCTTGAGTGTTACTGCTCACGGCCACGCTCATCTCTCTCCCTCACTAAAGAAAAGCCAATAATAAATTAATTAATGTATTTTTACAGAGATGTTTATACTGTATAACATGCATGGAAGGAGTCTCCAGTATCAGCGCTTTGTAATAGTCGGAGGTAAAGCTATAAGTTAACGTTTTCTGACGCCTTCAGGACAGAAGAGTTTACACTACGTTTCACTTTCGCAGCAACTACACAAGCTGTCTTGTCTTATTAATTCATTAAAAGAGAGAGACCTGTTTTGAGGATGTTCCACAATATGATTTAAAAAATCACATTTTTGGCACATGACTGTGGGATGAAAAGAATAAAACACTTCATCATCATCTTCATCAGCTTCTACACCACTTATCCTGTACAGGGTCGCGGGGGGGCCTGGAGCCTATCCCAGGAGACTTAGGGCCTGAGGTGGGGTACACCCTGGACAAGGTGCCAATCCATCACAGGGCACACACAATGGACAATTTGGAAACGCCAACTAGCCTAATCTGCTTGTCTCTGGACTGTGGGAGCACGGGGAGAACATGCAAACTCCCTGCACACAGACTCCAACAGCGGAACCAAACCCCAAGTCTGGAATTGCGAGGCTAACCATTATGCCGTCATGCCGCCTAAAACATTTCACATAGGTTTGAAATAAAAACAACTGAGCAGGTTGTAGCAAACAGACCCGACACAGACACTGGGGTTCATTCAGTCACTACTGCTGCATGGGATGTAAATATCAAGACAGAGATGCTGATTTAAGTCAGATGTGAGAAGACGTCTAGTTCGACTGCATGTTTTCATTTTAAGAACAAATTGGCATAAAGATTTAATATGCAATTAATATGTCTAAACATTTTAAATAATTTTGATGCGAATTTAATTCAATATGTAATAAATGTTTCAGGTGTGCGGGATGGAGCAGGCTGCCCTAATAAACAATGAACACTCTCCCCTATAGAACTTCATGTACAAAGTGTTGTTACTCTAATAGCTGAAGATTTGTTTTTCAAAACAATAAAGAAAGATATAATTTTATGTTTATAGCATGTCATTCTATTGAATAAAATACTAATTATTATTATAGTAATCATCATCATCATC